>QNGE01002861.1:41784-86875 GCA_008508345.1 Paragonimus westermani
GATGTTCCTCTAAATGTTGGAAAAACCACGCCTCCGATCTGGCCGTCTGTCGTATTTCGCCTGCCCTGCCTCGCCCGTTGGTCCGATCCAGTCGAGCGATGACTCATCCGGTCGCGCACGTTGTCCTTGATCCGATCGCGGCAGGTTTTCGAACGTACCTCCCTCCGCGTTGAGGTATTCGGCCGAGCGTTCGAAAACTCGCACCTCCGACCTGACAATCCACCACACTACCTGCTTTGGTTCACACTAAAGCTGACCTCGGGTCAGATCGAGATTTGTTCTCAAGCCCTCGTGGTTATCGGGGGTGTAAAATGCACTTAGCACCGACTTGGTCGATTGGAACGTTTTAAGAGAGGGCGAAACAAATGATCTTCTGACAAACCTGAATGTGTAGCACAAAACAATTGCACACACGCTCCAAATTACGAACCCGCTGAGCCAGAACACCAAGTGGGAGAGTTTGAAAATGGACTTTTGAACTCTTGAAAACAGAAGTCACTGTCAACCGTACGCTATCGCAAAATGGAGAAGTAATGCCAGACAACTTCATAGCAACCTATTCGCTTACCTACACCACGAGCGGAACGCTCAGTAACGTGAGTCTCCTCATTGTTTGGCTGAACAATCTGTGAAGCAAGTGCAATTACGGACACGGGGCAATAAAATCCAGAGGATGAGACCATACAATCATGTACAGTTCTGTTGGTTGTTTATGAGGTCTAGTCACCTTGATGTGGTATGTTTGTGTTTAGATATGGACCCAATTGATGTGGTTCCATACACTCACTTCATTTCGCTTCTCAGTTGGGGCATGTTTCTCTCTTTACAGTTGCACAGAAGTTAGGAGTTAACATGAAATACTGATGTATTGTTACAGGATTGCCATGAAACATGTGTAATATGTTTACCACTGGCTCTTAACATCTGATTAGGATATGTTGCACAGCTGGGCTTCTGTTTAGTATAGCAGTAAACGAACACCTTCACCACCCGTTCCACACTGACTGTTGTCTTGGATGCAACAAGATGACTGCTACCACTACGAGTGAAAACAGAACTTCGTCTCACTAGGTCACAACGTTTCTCCGAACTGTGCTTAAAGGGCCATGAAAGGTAACCCCTATCCTGGGACACATCTTCGGGTGTTCCGTAGGTTTTTGCCAGGAAAACTCTCACCACGTTCAACATATTGATACGTTGGTGTCAGTAAACAAACAAAAATGTTTGTTGTACGTATATGAAATACAACCTACATCTTACTGAGAGGGTCTGACAGACAGTAACACAACGGATCACTACACCTACGTCACTGTTGTGTCCCAGAAGAATGTTTGAGTTGGATCATTCTTATGGTTACAGGCATACCGGAGTTGCCTGACCACACAATATGGAACCCTCTACAAACCCTTCACTAAATTGGATTACGAGTTAAAAAAACACTCATAACTGACCGAGGCTGTCACAGTCCCATAAGCCATCGAACCATCATTTTTCAAAAGAGAATCACCATGCTCAAGTTTCGCTCATCAGCAGTGAAAGTATTGCTCAACAAGTTAATAATTTCTGCGACTTCAACTTGGACAAAAGTCCTAGGCGTACGATCATAGACTGGAGTTAACAGGACGATTACCACGTCTCTCTCAAAGTGATCGGGCAATCCAAGCACCACTCACGAGCAAATGTGGCTGGGTGTATACACATGATAGGTCGGTCATGCCTTATGTGGAGTCGGTAGTGCAGTGATTTACACTGCTGCCTCATAGAAGTGTGACCGAAGTGGCAAGACTGTGGCAAGGATACGCACTAATGACAAGTTCTAACAAGGGCGAAATTCGGGTCTAGGGCTTCTTTTCGATTGATGTCAATGAAAATGCGACACACTGCACCAACTAAATCCCCAACTGCTTACCAGTAATAATCTACTGTCGCGTACTACAAAGTGTACCTCAGAAAACAACTGCCGTTCTGTTCTGACTATACGTTACAGTTTCAACCACATTGGGAAGTCGTGTACCAGAAGTTCTGAGAGGAACAACAGAACGATTATTTGGCCAACATTTAAGCAGTATACACAAACGGATGTCAATGGAGTGTAAGGTTAATAACTCAGTGTTGAGCAAAATGAGACAGATGGCGAAGCGTTCAACACGGCTGCCTCTTAAAGACGTGTTGCAAAACAAAGCTCGACCCTGACAAGGATATGCAGTACTTACCAATATCAATAAGATTTAATGTCTTCTTCTGATGAAAACCGGGTGAGAAACCCGCGGAATGCGAAAGTCGCAGTGAGTCGCTATTCAACTTACATAACAGGCAAACCATATACATGTTTACCGGGGATGCTGGAATACAACGTTCTGCCGACCAACTATTAGGCAAATAAAACCACGCACTGAATATTAACTCTATAACACTCCGACAAAATAAGAATTTCACAACTATAAGTGAAAGGAGAAGTGGAGGTTGCAGACACGCTGCTATCGTAGATCGTTTGGGTGTATTCAAATCCACAAGTAAAAATTCGCCTGAGAATACCAGGTTGGTAAGCGAAAAATAACAGTGACAGCAAGCTGTTTTCACGCTGCGTTGTAAAGTGTTTTGCCAAATTGCCCTGCTGCCAAAAACACCCTCGATAATCGCAAAGTCACATTCATTCGCCTTAACAAACTTCAGCAATGGAAATAAACATCCCAACCACCTATAGCTAGTTGATGACTGAGACCGAACATATTATAGTGTTTAGTCTATTCGTATCCAATCTACAAAGGTCCAGTCTTCAACTGAACTGAACAACAGGCTGCAGTGTTGTACAGATTATGGTTGTCATGGCCCGCATTCAGACGATCGATGATAAATTCACTCAGTCAGGTAGCCACCAGAGTCATGATTCCCAAACTTGCGGTACCGTAACCCGTACAAATGCGTATATTTCAGTACGTTCACTTGAGTGACGAATTTTTCCTCAACGTTGACAATTCTCGTTTGTGATCCTTCTTCAAACCTTGTACACAGGATAACAATGAAACATCTTGTTACCAGAATGGTCGGCAACAAGAGCCTGAAATGTGGTGGGCATATCCGTTCGAACAATACTCCTGTAAGTAGTGTGGTTTTCATGGAATCATTGTCATATTAACTGAAATGACTATGTCGCAAAGAACGGTTGATGAAGTTACGAGGACCATACACAGGACACTGATGTGAACACAATTTCTGTTATCCAGTTATTATTGAATGATAGTCAACGTGACCAGCAATGTATTGGCCAAACACAAAAGCCTGACATCTCGCAATAACGAAATGGGCAAGAGAGAATTGAGCAACCATCACGTAGAATCACCATACAGAAGGTGAGCAATCGAGCGGACGTTATGAAAGAAATTTCGTGGGTAAAGAGTAACACAACCATAAATAAACAAGGAATGATCATCAGCCAACATGTAGTCTGACTTATTTCTCATTTGTTGAAAGACTGATCCATGGAGCACAGGTGTCAAAATAAGTGTGGAAAACACGCGAAAAGGAGAAAATTACCAAATCACATGAAGATTGGCAAATAACTGAATATGAAACGACATCACGGTAGACAGCCAATGGTTTTTACCAATCTGTTGAACTGCCTGGGACCAGAAAATGATTACAATCTGTCGAATAAAACCTTCCTTTCCACAAATGAGGCGTGGGCAGGCAGATGTTTATTCCGGTTCCCACGGCATTTGTTTTTGCATGTATTCAAGTCGATGTCCAAGTCGGCATCCATTTGAGTTTCTGCAATACATACTTCATCAGTACATTTGAGTGGTTCCTCGAAAGTTGATTGCACGCAACCCTCTGTAGGAAGCCCAGTCAAGTCGCCATCACACACTGATGGGACGTTGTTCAGTTTAGACTCGTCAAGCTGGTCAGCAATGGGCGCAGACTGATCCAAACTGTTGTCAGATTTCACGTTTGAAGAAGTGTGCTCTTCGATAAGATTCGCTTCATCGTTCGTAAACTCCCGACCTGTTTGACCCTCGAGTTGCTCATCATGTGCCAACACGCGTTGGTCGTCAGCGCAGCACCGGTACCTGACGCTAGATTTACAGATAATCCCTTCCACCGATTCTCCTCTGTCCAACTGTTCCTCAGCATTCGTGTCTTGTTCCTCAATTCGGTCCACGTCGTCCATTTTGTGCACATCATCACTATTCACCTTCGGTTCATTCTCATCAGCAGATGTCACGTGCACTACTACTGTGTGTTGCTCCAATGGTTCCTCACTAGTGACGATCACCGGTTGAATGAGAGAGTGTTTCGTTGACTCCGTCTGAGGTGTGTGAATTTCGCCCGTTGCATTTCTTGCCGCTAATTCGTCCATCACTTCGGTGTGTGCATTCAGAACTGCATCTTCCGCCTGAATGCTGCAGAGACTGCGAATACGTTGGCGAATTTTAGCTTCCGTCGCCTTCAAACAAAATGGTCACAATTAATATCTTGAAAATCAATAGGCCTATATAGACATATATCCATGTTATACATATAAGAGAAAACGTTGATGGTTAACACATTGCTGATGGCGTAGTGCACGTGTGACAAGGTCACACAACGTGCCGTATAATGCAAATAAGACCGTGAACTATATGGTCATCTGTACGTCTCTATCAATTTTAAGAAAACCTGGAGATGTGATAGTTTAGGTGGACCATAGCACATAGCGTCTATTTTGCATGCATACTACACACCTCTAGGCACGTTCAGGTAATCGTCAACTGCCACAATCTCCTCTAAAATTGAATCAAAGAGACTGTTAGATGTAGACTTGATTAGACTAATCACTAAGATAGGTCGTTACAGTTCTTTCTCTCCAACAAAATGCTGAGCTCACATTTTCACACTGCGATTCCAAAGGGCTGTTTTATACTGTCGTTCTACGGTTGCTGTACCGAGAAACTGACAATTAAACAGTAGGAGATGAACAATGGGCTAAAGTGGAAAACGCGGTCTCCTGGCCTTAACAACACACTGGAGTGATGTTCCTCCGTTTGATGTAATTCATAAGACAAACACGCGTAATGCTATCTTCACAGTCGTCCGCGATGTACCTCGAAACCACATGGAACCAATAATACCGTAGAGCATACATAAGTCATGGAACACTAAGCACAGTGTTCCTTCAAAGGGCAGCAGAGCATTGTAACACAATCGCGCTCGATTACATTAATGATTGTCACGGTTTAGTGAGCCTTCTGAGCTCATAGTTGTTTGTCTTTTACTCCACTGTGTGGATGTTTTGAGGACATTTCCAGTGGAACGCTTTTGTTCCCGGTGGTCTCCGCGAAGTGCATATCGCAGCGCGCATACTACAACAGAGCATTCTTTGAATACGCAACGGTTTCTGGACAAGCAGAACGTTTCCGGATTGTGTTCCTCAAAACTCAGTTATGACCGTGCACACTCATCTTACGGATTTTCTTGTGGTATTACTCAGTTGTTATACTATTCGGTATATTGTAACTCAATGAATCTTTATTAAAAATAATAAACGTGTAGCAACTTACGATTTTAAACCATTGATTGGCCGGGACGGTCCTGAAACATTTCAGTTTCTTAGCTCGAACCTTTAACCGGTTCACTTAGCCTTATGATTTCATGTGGAACAGAAATCCATCACAAAATGTCAGTGTGGGCATTTATCACGATACAACATATAGACGAGTTGGTATAGCTAGACAGATAAGTATCTTACACATATGATTCTGTCACCACTCGTTGGCAGCGAATGCTTTTATCGGAAACTATACGCAAATGTCTTACATGTTTGCAAGACAGTGAACTGTAGTTAACAAATAAGAATAAAACGACATGCCGGGACGTGGCCAAGTTGAGCAACGAACCCCTACCGGAAAGTCGAAAATTCACATTTGGATTCATTCGGAATCCACCAAATGTTTCAGCATATTGACTACCCAAGTACGTTCCGATTGATTGTATGGTTTGGAAACGTGACCTGTTCGCAACCAGGGTATCAACAGATTTGCTGTGTTCGACTTTCAATTTTTCCGCCAATCAGTCCACACTAAATGAACTGAACGTGTAAGCAGCACGGCCGTTCACTGGTATGCATTCCGGAACGCTCAGGATGCGCCATCAACTGGTCAAGTACTCATGTTGCACGGTCTGCGACGGTTGGTTCGCATGCTCCGTATGCCATCTGATTGTTTATCGTACCGGGTATTAGATACCGAGACCACCAACAGTTGAGTAAAACCACGTGGTGGTTAAGCAACAACGTGGACACGAAATATGAGAACCCTGACTGTTTCATTGAACAGCCGGTAGGCGTTGGCTGCCTGACTGGGATCGTCGTGACCACTCAAACCGTTGACTAGAAACGCTATCCAAGATGGTAGTGTGCCACAGTCGATGATGTACCTGCACTCACACCATTTCTAGTCCTTCCACTTGGTTTTATTCTAATTTTGTTACTTTTTAGTAACGTTTTCATCTGAGATATTCCCTGTCACTGTTGAGGTGAGCGGTGTGCCGAACCACAGCACTTTCTGGTCAGGCTCATAAATGTTATGACAGTAATGATGATATCACTATTCTTAGTTTGAACAACCGTTGTCTTTTGCTCGAGTAGCTAGTTTTAAGGAAACGTTTCTTTAAACGTATTGTTATGTTAGTTGTTGGTCTCCGTTTCTCCAGAGAGCTGCGTTTGAATCCACCGCAGGTATTTCGTAAGCTTGAGTCTGAAAAATTAGACAAAATCACAGCTGCCTTATCAACTCCTTTGAGCTCCGTCCTTCGAAACTGTTACCGAATGACAAACATGCAGATTTAATCCGCTGTGTACAACTTCAATCTGACAGCGGGATACGCACTACTCAACCGCAAAGTCTACGCGCAGATTGGCAATTGAGACCCAAGGTCTCGCAGCCCACAGTATGCATCCAGTGTTAGGCGGGCTAAAGATACATAGTGAACCAGGTCATCATGATCCGTTATAGCAGCTAGCAAAGGCTCTCATCAAGCTGACCCGAATCCAGTACAGCGTTGCACACAGGTTTTCTCCCCTCCTCCACTGTATTAAGTGATTGCTGTTCCTCGAGCTTTCGTTTGTGTACATGCCCATTCGCGAAATGAAGTCCTTTATTCTGACAGAGGCTAACGCTTCCTCGACACCATCTGTTAGATCATAGATGAAATGTTGATGAACGTATTATGTAACATTATGGGTACCACGCTGTAAAAAGTTGCTAACAACGCTAAACTGGTCACGCTCCTAAGAGCCATCGGGTAATCATCCAACGCTAGAACTGTATGTTCATTAACCTCTATCATTTACCACACTTGTATGTTTTAACGCGGTTACAGAATCAAATATGTCCATGGAGCGGAAAGGCCGTCTAGACACATGAGCGTGAAGCATGTGACGAAATGAGTACTGGATGTCTGTCAATCTGCTAGCCATCGCGAGATACCGCATCTTTTACTGTGAGGTACTTGTTTACAGCAGGTCGTGAAGACAGTATAAAATCACCGTTTAATTTTCGAACGGAAGCCTCGCCAGTTAGCCTGTGTGAAATTAACCGTGTGAGCATATCAGCAGCCGGTTAGTGCGTAGTTGGGGAAATGTGTAACGCAGCGATCTATCGAAGAGAGTGAAAATGCACAGCCTTTGCTGATCGAGGCACGTCGACAGCGCATCTGCCGCACTGTACATTGTTCAGCGTGGCTACTAATGGTCGTAAGGAACTGCAAGGCAGCCAGATGATGACATCCATTAGCGCTCCGCTGAGTAAGTACCTTCGACCTAATTGGGGAATTCACGACTATTCATACTGACGGTTGGAAACACCCTCTGGCACGACAGTGTGACATAGTCAACGATGAGCGCGTAAGATCGAGGTTGTGAGCTCCTTTTTTCGTTCTCCTCTGAAACTCCACTGTTTCTGTGTTTTTTCTTTTGGGCCTTTGCTATCATTTGTATTTTCTACACATTTTTGCCTGTTCATTACTACTAGTTCGCAGATGGTTGCTACGATCTAGGGCGGGAAACGGAAAATTTTGACCATAAACACCGAGGCTAGAAACAGTGTGGAAGCATACTGACGGTATTTACTCGGAGACAACATATTGTGGGTTTGGCTGTGAGCAGTGTTCATGATCCACATCCATTTCAGCGTTTTTTCATTTCAGAGTACCTGTTATCATTTTTACAAGTCAAACATGTAGACAACTGATGTGTGTGTGCGAAATGATTTTATGTTATACTCTCTGGTTTTCGCCGTCATATTTTACTTTGTCAAACACGTTATCCTTAAAACACTTCAACCGAAAATGCGAAACCTACAATACCGAAAGAAACAAACGCTTGTATTTAGTTATTGATCTAGACGAATCCAACCCACGAATGTTTGCAACCGCAGTCACAGCCACAGTCACAAGCACTGTTACACTGATCCATATCTCTAATCACTGGCCCAGTGCAAGTAGTTGGACCCACTTGAATCATGCGATCCACTGACAGTAAACCTTGAGCAACCAAGATAAGGGAAAAAACAAACATGGGCGGAGAAACAACCGAACTTCACGTATGAAGCGAGTGACCTTTGAACGATGCACACACATGGTAAGAGGACTCTGGACTCGAGACATCCAATGGTTACACACGCGAATACGTTAAGGTTAGGATGAACCGATGAGAAGGATAAATATGGAAACTCAGATTGGCAAGCATAGACTAGGGTACAAAGCTCGAAATACTGCGTTTAGGTATGTGTATTGGCATATACCAGTATTACTGGACGAGTGATGTTACGTTAAAGGAAACGCGTTAAAATGATGGAAGCTGTAACAATCACAAATGTACGCATTAGGTGATAAGGGAAGCGTTGCATGACGTTAATTATATGTGCTCCGTGGTTTTGTCGACAAGTCAGGTGATTTCTGGATTAGATGTGAAAGGTTGTTCAAATTAGAGTTGCGCAAACCTCCAGGCTACTGAGATGGACGTATAGACAGATTACAGTGTTATGGCTAACTTGTCTATAGTAATATAACAAAATAAATTTAAACTATTTCGTTGTTCCGAGAAGTGGTGTGATGAAATTATCATTATAGTTCTAAACAGTAAACCAACAGTATCGATCGAGTAAGGAGTCCGCTGATTACCGTGGAAGTTCAATAAGACATGAAAGACAGGAAAAATCTTGGGCAACGTGTCAATCACAATCTAACGTTGAGTAGGCCACACACTAGCTAATCCGTAGCTATTTCAAACTCAGTCCAATAAAACGCTAGAGCCTACTTCCAGGGCGATCCAAAAGAGCCAAATTAATCAAGACAGATTAAACCACTGAGATAATGCACAAAATTCCCTCTCCATTCGTTAACACACCAGTATGCTTGTTATTATAAGTTGTAGGTTATCGACTGTACGATTGGAGTCTATGTGAAGGAGAGTAGTTTAAATGAACAACTGGCAAACCATGCATAGATTATTTAAACTCATAAGAAAAGTCACACGAATGTTACTCAATCATACGGCATACACATTTTTGCTTAGTGCGTCTCGAACATACTAGGGTCTATCCTGTAGAGTTCTGTTTTCTACGCAGCAAACCACGTTCCGAGTGTACGTCAGGGGAGCAAACATGAGAAAATGTGTGTATTAGCCAGTCTAAGTGTTTTTCCTATGGACTGATCCTTGAACTGATCAATCCAGTCTGCCAAGAAAAATATCACTTAGCAATGATAGTTATTTGTGTCCACTTCGATGGTGAACACAATGCTTAGATGCGCAAGGTTGAATTGAACTAGTAGAGTCTGGGTATCATCGTCATTGTTTACCAGACAAAATGTATCCTCCAAGGGATATGCAAAGAGAGGGCAGTTATCAAAGATGCGGTGTAGTTTACTGGTCTATGGTTCGGTCATGAATATGTCTGCGAGCAATGGGCCTAACGGTGAACGCATTATCACACCATCATTCTGCTCGCAAAGCTTTCCACTGAAATGAAATCGGACATCTGAAGTGCGGAATATTTACAGTTCTTTTAGTCTGTCGATGGGAATACCGATATAGGGTTGATTGTTCTCAACGTAACCACAACCACTTCTCTTAAGGGTACATTCGTGAACAGCGAGGTTACGTCTAACGAGACCATTTCGAAATCCCTGAGATTCACTGAATCAACCACGTCGATGGGTCCAAGTGTT
This sequence comes from Paragonimus westermani, assembly GCA_008508345.1. NCBI lineage: Eukaryota > Metazoa > Platyhelminthes > Trematoda > Plagiorchiida > Troglotrematidae > Paragonimus > Paragonimus westermani. Next base: position 51,988 of record QNGE01002861.1, read on the forward strand.
ACTGGAACTGAATGGAGTCGGTCAGTAACCCCATCAGCCACTGAGTTACGGCATGATGTGGAGAACTGTGCATGTCAAACGTCCGTTTCAAGGACACACCGTCTTCGTGAACTTTAGGGAGACCATTGGGACGAGAAACGACCATCCCAGTCGGTTTGATGCGCCCAAAGGTGCGTGCGTCAGTCAAACCTGGTTGCTTCGGTACACAGAAGTTTGGACAGTTTTTCTTCCATGGCCGGTGTTTTATCATTTTTTCCATCTTAGTAAACTTTCATCCATTAGAAACTATACACGAGGTCGTTGGCACAATCGGTTTTCTGTAGTAGAACAATTCTGAGTCATTTATGCGGTTTCGTCAGTAAAGTGTTCGTGTTAGTTTACAGCGCCTTTGTAATGTCTAAACGATCGATGAGTACTTTCGATATGGCTTCTCGGCGGTTCGAGAAAGCCTATTCCCAGTGCAATTGGCTCCCACTTAACTGACACTGATCACCTAGTAAATCTAGGTAGGGCTTTCCGAGTTATCTACACGGTTTGTCAAACCCATTCCAGAGCTAGCCGAGTGCAGTTGTTATCAACAACCGAGGCTGATCAGTAAGAAAACGAACGTTGTGGGTTGTCAACACTATGGATAGCCTCGTCAGCCAATAAATAAACAGTTAAGACATAGCAAAGGTACGCGGCGACAACAGTTGCGCACGGTGGGTTAAGATTCAGGAGGTGGTGGACGAAGTGAATTGATAACTTTTGTCTACATATTACCGGTTATTTTTGTTTGATCCCAGAAAGAAAGGCATGTTCATGAAGCGAAAATTTAGAGGATATTACATGCTCACTGTGGCGTAACAATTAATGCAGTCAGCTTTGAAGCACACATAGCTTGTAGTCGAATTATGTTTCGTGTTGTCGGCTCAAGGAAGCAGTTAAGGGAACACTGAACGTCACATAACTAACCATTCTGTCTCAAATGTCGTTCACTTGCAGCTGCGGTGATGCTAAATCGGTAGAAAGGAGTGGTATCTACATCGAATTCCCTCTTTAAATGGCTGACTCTGTCCCTTATGGGAAGGGATAATCGAACTCGGCGTCACCAACTGTCAAACCCATCCCAGAGGCAACTCACAATATTCGACGGGATCGATTTGACCCTTGTGTTGCTGCGTAACCCAGACACCAAACTTCTGGCCATCTGTGAAACCCTGTTCATCACATACAGATGACCAGTGCTGCGCGCGCAAAAGTTGAAGATTTACGTCACTCACCAACCGTAGTAGTGACTTTTGACCACAAAGTTATTTTGTTTAACTGTTTTTACCACGCACCCTTTCTAAATACTGACTACTGCTAGTGTGCGGCTGATGGATTGAATCAGAACTTAATGTTCGTCATCTTGGTATTTTAACGGTCTGGACTGGCGGGACCTTAAGGGTGAATATCAAACATATTAAACATAATGACTGTGGACAGTCCAAATTATCCCCTAAGCTGATTTCCATGTTGCAAATACATGTACACAACCGCCCACCACAGCTTATCCAAGGTTCGTTCCTCACTGCGAACGCGATGGGTTAATTTCAACCACTAAGGTTATTTGGAATTTGTTATTTTACATAGGAATAGTTCATCACACCATCCAATGTTTCAATCCGCAAGACAGTTGAATTTGTGGCATTATGACTTAAGTGCATGAAAATTGTACACATTCTCGGCTAGCAGAGTTAAGTGGGTACAATCTATCTTAGATCAATTGCTACTCCGGTTTGTGCCACTGGTCCCAGACTATACTATTCTACTGGAGAATGTCCGTACCAAATGCACTACGGATGAAGTGGAAACATGTAAGCCTTGCTTCTGATGAAGACTGTCCGAGGTGGCTGAGGAGTAGGATATTATACCTTGGTAGTATTATTTCAAACTCTTATTGGAAATGTTTAATTTGTCCTAAGAAATTCGTGTTATTTTGGCTCAACAAAACCACAACATGACTAGTCTTCAGGGATGGCGTACAAATTACGATGGGCAAGGACCGGGAACACCTCCTCACAATATAAATTCGCGTAATGTGTAGACCACCCCTCTAAGCAGTTTACTAGCCGAAAATGTCGACAATGTTAATCGATTCGACAGCCCAAATCGATGGTTTCGGGGTTCAGCTGTTTGTTGGGTTTATTGTTGAGTCAATAAACATTGCATCAGCAAACGAGATGATATAGTAGGGAGTCCACCGCAAGTCATCACACATTAAGAGAGGATGACAAAACAGAAATGCAAATATCCACACAAATGCAACACAACGCGTCAATTCTTATACTCATAAGTTACGCTTGACTTTGACAGGCAGCTTTGTGAGAAATAGTAAACAAAGAGAATCGGATAACCGAGCAAACACATCTCATAGTTAAGGGTGTTATATCGGAAATTTTTGTGCAGATTTCCGTAAAAGCTGAAAAACTTACAGTGTTTATGTCGTTGTGCTCATCTTCCTTTCCTGAAATTTAGGAAAAGAGAAGACTGGTAAATATGACTGCCAGTGGGTAACATGACACTTCCGATAAAAAAGACATTTCCAGCTTGTTTACGATGGACGAAGGCAAGAATAGCATAGACTCCTCTGTAAGGAGGAAGCTAAAAACAACTACACAGAAAGCAGATAAACAACATTCATTACATATTTCGATCCGGTCTCATTCCGCTGGTATACGAACAGCGTGTATCACATGATCACATCAAAAGGATGACTACATGGATGGGAAGTTTAAAAATGATTACTATGCCAAAAAAACTGTTAGGGATCGATGATAGTAAGTCGAAATGTTAACAACTCGTGACATATTAAAGGTGGGTAGCAGAGAGATTCGGGCTACAGAAAGTAAACATCACCCATAATTGATCGCGACTGTTGCATTCCCATGACCTACCACCAGTAATCACAATATTGCTCAACAAGTTAATGATCTTTGTAATTTCAACTTGGAGAGAGGTCCCAGTTGTGTGACCTCGGATGGACTTAACAGAGTAATTGTGTCTCCTGTCGAGATGATCGGGCAACCTGACCATTACTCACAAGCGGAAGTGGCTAGGCATTCAGATAATTTGATCGTGCTAATGCACACTGGTTCACAAAGTTGCCTGATGGAAGCGTGGCTGGAATTCCAATCCCGGTCATGCAATAAGTATGCAGTATTGAAGAGTTCTAACAAGCGCATAGTGTTTCCTTTAGAAGGGGTAGAAGGTAGCTGATAATCTTACCGGAATGTGATAGCTGTATTCGATTGCAACAAATTGTGTTTATTGGGAAAAAGCCAAACGAATGCACCAGAAGTCTTAACCGACTCGTCACTCAAACGGTGCTCAGAAGACGACCTGGCAGCTAAATCTTCGACTCTTAACATGATAGCTACAGTCCTGTTACTTACACCCCCCAAATGATCGAACGGAATCGATCACAACACATGACATGCTCAATGGGGAATCAAACTTCTTAAAAAATATCGCTGTATATCACTGCCGAACGTTTTGGACGAATCCCGCTATCTCGAATTTACCAGCTGCCTTTTTGAAAGTGCTCGACTCGACTGTCGAGATAATGCATCCAGTTTTTAACGACAGTTTCTTTCAACAACTGAAAATCAGTGAAGCATGAGGTTGGACTTCAAAACTAAGATTAAAAAAGCCCGTAAAAGACCCGATTAATCGATGATTCCAGAAAAGATTGCCGATAAAGATCGATGCGTGTGAGCAAAGACTACCACAGGGCAGTATTTAAGTTTTTGTGTCCATGCTTCACACCCTCTCCTTTGTAGAACTTCTAGCAAACTCTTCATGTTTTCTAAACATAGCCTTGTACTCATCGTCTGACCATGTTGGACCAACTCAAAGCGGACGACGCGCTTTCAGTCGAAAAATACCACGGTCATTAGTTTGATCTTTTAGCGACGCTTGGAAAAGCTTTCAGTTGATGTGCTAATGTTCCAACAGGCCGCAACGACTTCTTCATTCGCTATAGCAGCCATGAGTACACGTTCCACAACCTGTTTTGACATTTAAGAATAACAAAGTAAAGACCAACATACATCTTTGATAAATCACCTTCAGGTAAAGCAATTTTAAGTGCATCCATCGCCTCAATTGTTTCTATGGACCAAGTCGTATCAGTCTAACAGCTATCGAAAAACAAGAACTCAAGAACACCATTGGTGTTAGTAAGAGTATACTGAAACATGATAGGTCAGCAATATTATTAATCCAAATCTGGTCGAAAGTAGGCACACCATGTTAAAATTAACGAAGTCATCCAAGTGGTCTACTGTGTCTCAGGTGATTCATCAAAAAACCATCCGAAACAGAACAATCTGTATGGCTTGATCTATCGGAAGCATATGCACTTTCTTCCGTGAGTACTCTGGCTCGGGCTGCCGTTAGTTTTGAAAGCAGTTCACGAAGTAGTCGACCGGCAAATAAGCACAAGTACAGAAAAAAAACTAGGCAAAAAGTAATTGAGATCTATGAGGAAAAGCTAACGACCTTACGGAAACAAGCTCTCCACTGTCTGCAACACAATTTCATGTCCGGGAGCGTTCCCAACTGGCAGCCTGGAAGGTCGCGAACTCCTCAACCTGGGAGACGTCATCTATCAACCTTGGCCGATGTGACGATCAAAACTTTTGTAACGTGTGACCATGTCACTGCACTGTCACCTTATAGTTTCGTCCACACATCAGGGGTCGCAGTGTACAGTGCACGTTGCGGTGAACGGTTCGTCAGCATACGGAACATGTGACCCAAACAGAGTAGGCTGTACATTTTTGGTAAATCCGTTATCGGTTACAAGCTTGCACATTTTCCAAACATGGGCCATCTAACTGTCACGTTGCTCGTACAAACATTCCCATTTGATGCGGGTTAATCGGCGAACACAACGGCGGCTGAATATTGAGCGCGCATACGCACTTTTCGAATGAGTGGGCTAGGATTCTGACAAACAGAACAGAACTGGACACACTATTAGCTTTTGTCAACCTCATGGATACCTAAGAAATACTGCAATCTGGTGAGATGGTGTTACTTAGGCATGTGAAACGATCAACAGTCTAAAGCGGGCTGCTTGCAACAACAAAGGATAGATCGGGGTCAATCCAGTCTTGTGTAAAGTGCATGCCATAATGACCGACCACATCAGGTAATCAGTTCAGAACGGTCTGGACGTTGTCCGCAGAACAACTAAGTGCAGAAATGCCGGAATCAAGTCGCTTGACTCAACAGTAGGTCAATAAAAACCGCTTGACCGGGCCTTGTACCTAGTATGACTTCAAATCGACCGGGTCAATGTGCAATTCATGCAGTTCAGCTAATGTTCAAGCGTACTGCAACGGTTCAATCGAGCCACCTCTAACTGACTAACCGCCAACTTAGTTTCTCCGTAATGAATCCGATTAATATTCCGATTTAACTCTAACATTCACCCCTATAGCTGTAACGTTCTGAAGATGAACGATCAGAAAACGTAGGTTCGCCCGCATGAGTATACGCTCATTGTTGTTTTGGGCATCCTTGAGACTCTGAGAGCAAAACATTTTTCGTAAAAAAAAGAAGAAAACTTCAGTCACATTGTGTGACTGTTGGCTGAATGTGTTACAACTTTCCTTTTGCGTACCCGTCAACATATGCTGTATAGGTTTTTCAGCAACGAGCTCACCTTCAAATTTATAGTTAGAACTGTGGCCTGACTCTTTTGTTAAAAATAGCGACTTAATAGCGTACAACCAAGTTCTCGGGTAATCGCTGTCTCACACTGTGGTAAATATGGGTTTCTGTGGCGTATTATTCACTTTTAATAACTAACAGTGTCTCACTGCTGCACAACAGTGATTGCGCATATTTCTCAAATTGAGCAAGGTGACTTTGCAACAAATTACATAATGTGTGTACACTGATCTGCTCTTCGTCCTGCTTAACCAATCACTTTACGATAAGACACTGATATTTCAACCAATGTTTTAACTTCGCCATGCAACGAACATCGTTGCAACTCCCACCTCGTGTCAGTAACCTACACACAACTCCACGACATCCACGCTTGTCGGACAATGACAATTTGGAGTATTGTAGTGTTCGCCCGGAACACTCGTGAATACTTTTCCCGAGTTCAATCCAATGATTGTCGTAATTTTCCTGATCCTTGTGATTTTATGTTGTAGTTATCTGTTTTAGACTACTGACAGACTAGAGGTACGACTGCATTTATTTAGACTGCTCAGTGACAGCTACTCTTCTGACAGGTAGACTGTAGAGTTTCAGATTTTTGTAGCTTGGTGGTTCGTGTTGATGGTTTAACTGCCCGGTTGTCCGCTGAGTTGAATAATGAAACTGCAAACGTCCCACCGCCAATCGCTAATTTGAGACATCTCTGGCGACAGAGGGGTATTTCTCTGAAGCTTAAAGGTCGTGTATATAAGACAACGGTGAGGGCCATTTTACTTTACGGCAGCGAAACCTGGCTGCCCAGGGTAGAAGACGTGAACCGTCTTCAAGTATTTGACCACCGCTGTTTGCGTTCAGTCACTGGTATCGGGTGGCACCAGCGTGTAAGTAACGAGGAAGTTAGGAAGCGACCGTTTGGTAGTGATTGCCAAACGAGTTCTTTTGTCCAGTCTCTACGTTTGCACAGGCTTAGATGGTTAGGTCACGTATTAAGGATGCCAGCTAGTCGTCTTCCACACCGAGCACTATTCGCTGACACTGCGACTGACTGGTGTAAGGTGCGAGGTGGACAGATAATGACCTGGCGTGGGGAAATGAAGTCGTTCACCAAGGGCTTGGCCACTGTGGGTCGTGTTCGTCTTTCGGGCTGGGGCCCTCGCGACTCACAGAATCGGTGGCTGGAGACTTTAGGTGAGATGGCGGCTAATCGAGCTCAGTGGCGTGAATGTTGTCATTGTTTGACGTAGTTGCCTGTGAAGTGAATGCATTTAATGACGCGGGGCAGTGAAAGCCGTAAGGAAGCTGTCTCGCTGATGACGTTTTACTCTCACTTGCAGCTCGGTTGTGTTGTTTGCAAGGTGTAGACACCTTGATGTTGAATGTTTGAATAGGGACGTAGTCATTTTCAGTAGTTAGGTCCCTTCCCGTCCCCTTCTTTTCCTTCTCTTTTTCTGCATAAGTTTTGCTGTTTCTCCATGGTTGTGTGGCAGTTAAACATTAGTGTGAACCACTGATGTATTGCTGTCTATGATGATGATGAAGGTCGGTGAATTGACGTTCGACAGACCGACAGCTTTAAAAAGGAGAGCATGACTTTTTCTGATATATCCTACCACACCACCATAGAGATCAGGATAGCGCAGTGTATCAATTCGCGGAGCTATATTGATTAGGACTTCGATCCTACCGAGCGTAACCATGTCAGACAGGCCAAAGAGAAACAATCGGATGAAATGCAAATGCATTCATAAAGGCACGATCTTATGGATATACAGCGGAGCTATTTTTATAGCTGCGGCACTCCTGTCTTCCGACTGAGGAAGAATGGGGCTGGAAAAGGTAACCCCAAACAAAAAGCAGGCCGATCGTCCAATGGTTAATCGTGACCACCAGCTTATTACCTAATACGGTCGAGACACTCTTGTTCCCATTCAAAAGCCTGATGCAGACTTGAGTATAACCATTGCGCGCAGCACGGATCAGTCAGAGAGCAGTGTTTTATACACTGCGCCCTCAAGCTACGCAAGTGAGTCAAACTATTGAACATAAACGACCGGGAAGTGATGGGAATTATCGTTGACCTACCGCATCAGTCAACTCCTTTTCAACATTTTCCTTCTCTGTTGGTAATTTCCCTCCTCCCAAGCCAGGACGACCGGTAAACACTGACGCTTTTAACGTCCGACAGATAGATCAGCAGGCTGCTTTGGCGAGCACCCTCCCGAGTCTCCGAAACACGCTCTTATGATCCTAGCACTGTCCTCCGTTGGAATTCACCCTTAAACAATGCCACGAGTCAACGGTCCATTTTCGGGGTGCCTCACGACGACGAAATCGAGTCTCATGTTTAGGCTGGAGTGAGGATTGTACCGAGATGTGAGGCGAAGTAGAACGTGCTCGACTATATCCCAGTGAATGATCGTCTATGTGCACTTCAGTCAAAGCCTATCGACACAGACCAGGAAGATGTTTATTTGTCATGTCTGTGCATGCTCCAATAGGTAATGGTTCATGTGATGTCGAGAACGCCTTCCACGACGCTGTCTTCGATCCTCTGAGGAAGACTACACACTCAGACCTCGTTGTGCTTGCCGTTAATGTGAACCAACACATTTGCTCAATCATAAGATACTCAGGAGGGTACACGAACTGTTTATTAAACAGTACTGACAGTTAAATTGCCAGAGTAATAAAAATGCAGTGAACCAAACGGGTAATGGAAAAAAAATTGCAACAGCTATGTGAGCCTATTACGAATAGGTCTGCGCCGAAAGAATACTACAGATACGACGGAAGTGAATTTCTGCTGATTCAGCAGTGCTTATGAACAAAATTCGACTGACTGATTCCGAACACGACAGAGACCGCAGCAAACCGAAACACAAACTTACGAAGAGTCTGCTTAGGAATCGTGGAGTGTCCTTCTCTGAGTCAGCCAAAGAGATGGAGAAGGCCTTTCCGTCAAGGAACGAATGAGTTACGTAAGGGAGACTAGAAAGATGCCTCATGGCCGGTGGTTATCGACAGTCATTTTAATTTTCAAGAAAGGTGCCATGACATAACGTGACAACCACGGAGATATTAGGTTTGACCATACTGCATTGTAAATGCTCACAAGTACCATAGCAAAATGGCCTCTGAAACAAAGCGAGAACTGGATGATGAAACATACAGGTATCTGTCCTGGTTGAAAATGTGCTGATTATGTCTTCATCTTGTGACAAACACTGGCAATCCTTTCAGTTAACGGTTGTGATATTTCGGAGTTTGACGTTTGCTCTTAACTCGGTTACTCGATATGCTTTTTGGGACTGGTTCCATTACAGAGAAGTTTCAGTGAATTATGTCAACTAATTGAAGTCGTATGCCCGATCTGAACGCAGTGTGTATTTAAGGGCAGCTGCCCCGGGCAATCTTTACGTCAAGTGGCGATTGATAGGGATATCTGATCTCTCCCTTCGGATTCGACCTAATGGTGGACAATATCCTGGAAAGATCATTCCAAGACTCCGAGGACCTCAGAGTGGAGTTTGTAACCAGGTAGTAAGCTGACTAATACTGAGCATTTGGATGAAGTTGCCTCACTTAGGCTCTCTTCAGAGAGCACGCAGACCATATTAAATGGGCCAAATGGTACGGTTGATCTGTATGGAATTCACTTTGTACATTCGAAGTGTAAATTGCTGTTAATAGATTGGGTTAGAACTGAAACTTTTTATTATTGCTGTTAGCCCACTGGAGACTGTCGACTGCTACATCCGCCTCCGGGTTGTGTAATCCTGTCAGCTTATAATATTGCGGGTGTGGTGTCCACGGAGATACCTAAAGTACGTAGCGCATTCGTTAACCCTCCTCACTCGTGGTGTCGCAAACAGGTCGGACTGTCACTTAACGGTAGAAGTTACAATGCGTACATATGCCAGATTTGTTCTGTGGATCAGAGACAACCCATTCAACCGGAAGATGCACGTGGATTATGTGTATTTGACCACTATTGTCTGCCAGTTAGCCTGTATCAAATGAGTTGGCTGTGTGGGCAACACAACAGTCCGTCAGGTCATATTTGGAAAACGTGAGCAAGCCACCGACAGCTGAAATAGGAAAAATGCACGGTGCTCGTTGAGTAGGTCACGTACTCTATAGACAGACGGATCGCCTGCAGTATCGCACAGGGTTTAGGGTGATTGCTCATGGTTGTATCCGCTAACTCGTCCTTCCTTTTCTCGAAACTCAGTTGTTTTTACCTGTTTTCTTACTCTCCGTTTCCGTCACTATCAAACTGCATTTATTTGTTACTCTGCTCCCATGTTAAGTACTGGTGGGGCCCACGGCAGCCCGAGCCATAGTACCCACGAGTATCACTCGGAACCGAAAATGACTAAGCCAATGATGTTGAACATGCCCATTTGACCTGGAATTTCATTGGCTACTAACTGCTGAATTTACTATGGAATACGGTAGGTTGGTCCTTGTCGCTTTATCGATTACAACTTGCTGACATGTAACTTTTAATCACTGTTTGACTTTTGGCTGGGGTCGGTTGCCTTTTCCTCACGGGTGAACTTTGATACAATTGGATACCTTATGTCCACATTTACCACATGATCTGGTCTGTTCAAACTGGCTCAGTTGTGTGTTACTGCTTAGCCATGTCCACGTATACTTTTTTTAAGTCTTCAACCTATAGTGGACCACAGATTTTGTCCGACTGTATGTTTGTTTATCGTTTCTGTTGATAAACGTCAAGGTTCCAGACATTCTTGGTTGTTCAACATTCGCCTTTGTGAGAATTTCCGCAACAGTGATGTTTAACATCTGTCTTGATTGAGTCTCTTGGACACAAACTAACGAAGATGAATTGTGTTTTTTGATGGCGAATTCCCGTTCATGGAATCCCGTTGATAGCCTTTATCTGGTTTGGTTCGAGCAAGGTTTGGCGCAGTTGTTGCACTTCACTTTCAATATTACTGTTCTTTATAAGATAATAAGTAGAGTGTGCTCAAAAGTAAACATTCGCCGGAAGCACACGGTAAGCTTCGTGGCAGCTGCCGCTAATCAGATATGCGTACACGATGAACTTCAATCACACGGCAGATGGTAAAATTTGCAGACGATAACTCATGTACGAGTTAGTCGTGCAGTTCATTTCAGACTCCATGAAGTCTGTAAATGCCCTTACCATCCGATGTCATCTACAGCCGCCATTGTGTCTGAGATAAAAGGCAAAACAAACTCACTAATGGGTAGCCTGTAGTATTTAGGTAGCTGTTGGAATCCGTTTGCAAAGCTCTCAACTAAGCGCGCAGAATTTGTTTCTCTAAGCATGCGGGTGGTCGTGACACATCTTCAATGAAATAAGCGACAAAACAGCGCAGATATGTAATGTATCAACCATTAAGCACTTCGCCAGGGGTCAGCTAGTCCTCAGTTAATAAACATTTTGTCGCAGTTCGACAGAAGAAATCACTTCGAAAACGAAACTTTTCTTCACGTTCCCACTTCTGACAAAATCACCTGGTCAGTTTTGGGTTACCGTTCGACTAAGTGCTATTCATGTAGCCCAACATTCCCGACATACACGGAGCACTTATAAGAATGGAACGACTGGTTAACTTCGTAATGCTGCTTAACAAGCAGATACCTGAGTTTGAAGCAGATGTGCGTGCACAGTGTGTAGATGCTGTCCATTTCCTATCGATGATGTCTTCGTAACTTGTAACGTGTGGGGCAATAACGGTATGGGTTGTAGGGTTAAACAAACCTAGATTGCTAACAAATGTGTCAACCTAGTTCCAGAGGCTTCGGTAGATCGAACACGCTTTGCGAATACCAACCGATCGTTCGCCATCCCACACACTCTCTGAGACCTGAGTTGGATCGGATTTAACATTCTGGGCAGTTCACTAAGTAGGTCTAGAAGATCAATACTTCAATGTCAAGGCATAACGCGTAGGGTGTCACCGAAGTTTTGAGTTTGGTTCTGGAGATGACGTAAAACGACGATGGTCATGCAGAGAAGTGGTCACTAAACAGGAATATCGCGAACATTGAGCAGGATGGGTGTGTCACATGTCCGGTTGGGGTCATACCGCTAAGTCAAACCGCTGGCTAGAAACTCTAGCCGAGATTTAAAGTACGGCAGTTAATGATACGCCCATACTCATAATATTTCCAGTTTTCGACAAATGGATTGAGAATAACACAAAGTTACAAGCAAGTTGTAATACTCTACGTCTCAGCCACCTTGGGTGGCCTTCCTGAAAAGTGCTGACAAAAGTGCTGAACAATCATACAAGACGGCAGCTATCGCAGGGGCAGGCGCAGGACACCTAACAAAAGTTTATTACGCTGTTAATTTAAAAAAAATTGGGTCCCACCCACTAACTTCCAGTTCTTTCGAGTCATCTAAAATCAACATAATCATTCTATTGTTTACTAATACAAGGTCCCCCAAACTGTAACCTCAAAACCAGCAAGTGTAAGTCTATCTGAGTAAATATGAATCAGGGAGTTGAGTAACGCGTCCGAAAGTTTTGTAGACGTGCAACATATTGTGCAACATACCGTGACGAGATTGAGGGCAGCAGAGTTTTTCCAATCCTTCCATGTAGCTATCGATTACGATGCAGTGTTTTTCAAAGTACTTCTTGGACTCCGGATCCACTACAAGTAAGCACACGCGGTCTGGATTCGATTTAATTCGGCTCACGACTGATGTGTGAGATTCGCTTACTGTTACGGGGAGGAGCAACAAGAGAAATGAAGGAGCATGAAAAAAGTAATAAAATATTCTCGCTTAGCAATAAGTACGAGACAAGAAGAAAAACACTCGTCTGACAATAGAAAGGTAGTGTTATTGAAAGAAAAATGAACGAATAAGATTACAAACGTTTCTGTACATATTTCAAAACCCAAGATTACCTGGTCAACCGACTTTATCAACAAAAAGGGTATCTAGGTTAATAGCACGTGCTGCCACTGTGTCCGTGATTACTCGTCAAACTCGCTGCTACGTCCACTGATAATCAGTTATTAGCATACGGGTTCGCAAAACCCAACTGCATCTAGTGTGGTGAAGCTGAAGCTGTCTTTTCAAAGATGGTCTCACATTTTTCTGTGAAGGTTAAAACGTAACGAATAAGCTCGTCAGAGAATGGACTGACTATGGTGCTTCGGGCTGGACTGTTTGGCCAACTCCGTGAGGCGAGGCTTGACGTAACCGTTATAACGGCAATATAAAACACCTCTCCGCTCAGAATTCTGTTCAATATCCTCAAGTAGAAGTACGACATACCTACTAACCATAATCGCAAGATACAAATATATGGAACTCCTGTTGCATCCAATAACATGAGTTTTAGACTTCGGGAATTTCACCACAGGATGAAACGCGATTAAGCAGACATAAAAAGTTGAGAATGAAGTGTTTCCTCGGAACATAGATCTTGCGTCCCTGTTATTCAAACGTTGTCAAAGTGTAGGTACACAGGCTGAAATGTCGCAACTTGTGCGTCACCTGTTCGCGCTGCTGTAGTGTCTGATTTATGAGCTGTCTTTTGCAGGTGCCCGTTTCAAGAGTTTCGTTGTGGTCCAACGTCTTTTAGATCGTTTGGCACACACCTGTAAGACTTTCATGTCTGCTTACGACGCTTCGGAGATCCGCTGTCTGGATCGTCTCAACCTCTATGCCCGTTAATTTTCTAGAATAAACCCAGTTCATCCACAAACATTTCTAATTCTGCCTGGCTTTGTTTTATCAATCCCGCTCTTTTTATCATTTCACTTTCAGGTTATTCCGAAGATGTGTTATGGTGGGCAGCAGCCCGAGCTACAGTGCATTCTGGTTAAGCTCACTGCTGTTGTGAATGAATAAACGACGGTCAGTTATTGAAGTAAAAATGCTGACATTTGAATGATCCATTTGGGTGTGTAAACTCTGATCACTTGAGCCTTGCAGAGCATGATTACCACACGTCGTAGACTTGGAAGCACAAAGACTGATACGTGTAATGGGCGACTACAAAAGTTACTGACAGTAGAACTACGCGATAGACTTGTGAGAAATAGATGTCTCAAATATGTTTCGTTTATGACTGCGAGATGTTTTTCATTCTGGAGGATTTGCACGTATATTTTGGAGAATCTACAAATCTCGTGTGTGCATATACAATTCTGCAGCAAATCTTTCGTGAATTAACCTGACGCGACTTGTTTTCTGCATATGTATCAACAAATTGAATAGTTTTGAAGCGTGAAAGAGACGTTAGTAAGCATAATCATATTTTTGAGCAGCTCATAAATCGGTTAGTATTATTTTGGGCGAAATAACAGTTGTGTCGAAAAATACAGCACAGTGGCTAATCATAAGTAGGTTTACAAAAATGAGTACCTTTTGTTATCATACAGAGTGAAATGTGACAGCAATTTTCGAGATGGACTTTGCAAATGACTGAGTTTCATCCACGCCCTAATGCTTAATTCACCTAAACAGTAGAATAGTAAGAAACGTAATCAGAGGGCAAACTGTTCTGTTTATTCTCTAATGGTTAAGCTACGTACTAAGAATAGCCAATGGCTTGCCATGCTGGGTAAGTTAGTCAAAGAAGGGGCTGACCGGCGTTAGGTATGAAGTGGACAGATGACAACTTGACAAGGAGAACTGAAATCATTCAACAAGGGGATAATCACTCTAGGTATTATTCCTCCATTGAGCTGATGCTCTCGCGGTTCGCAGTCTGTGGCTGGTGACTTCGTATGAGGCAGCGGTTAACCGGACTCAATGGCGCAAATATTGCTGTTATTCGACCAAGTTGTCCGTGAAGTAGATGCACTTAATGGCGTGGGACAGTGATAACCATAATAAAACTGACCTGCAGATAATGTCTAACTTTCCCTTGCGACTCAGTTTTTGTGTAACAGCCGTGGGCAGCTTGGGGTTGAATACATCAGTTTAGATATAGTTGTTTTTAGTACTTAGGCCCTCCCCTTCCATTCTTTTTCCTAGCTAGGACCTGCTATTTTCCCAATAGTTTTATAGCAGTTAGGTATAAGCGCAAACCACCAATGAAGTGCTGTATTCGATATTGACCATGATGACAAAGATGATGATGAGAATGACTAAAAGTACTCCTGATTAGCTAGATGTCAAACACTCATTACCGGGCTTTACAACCGAGCTACAAACATTATTCTTTAAATCATTGTCCACACTTTTCCATTTCGGTCCAATAGTCTTGCTGTATAAACAGACTGTACATTTGAATACAGAACTTGCAAAGTAATTTGCTGTATAAAGAATCATATATTTTCCGTATATAAAGTGACGCCTACATTTGCCTTGAATTTCAGCATTTCATTCTTTACCATAAATGTAGTTGACCAACTAAATAAACAGTCAACAGCTTATCGTCCACTGACCGAATCCGGCCAAACATCCAGAGGCTTGCGGTCACGATCCAAAAACGAAGTGTCGTGTTCGCTTGGTCACCAGTCAAAATTATCACATACGCCATTTCAACACAAAATAGTATCAATATACGTGGGCAGCTTTTTTAAGAAAAGAGGTAGATCGAAGGGACGTTATGAGACGAGCTGACAGATGTCCACTCAGATGAACTTCAGCAGTCGCCCTTACCTTTCTTGTCGTTCATATTGGAAGGTCTACATGTAGAAAAAAGGAAGACAGTATCACATAAACTTGTTTCATCTGAGTTCACCACTTGATTGCCATTTCAATAAAATTAACATTAAAACTATCTCATTACATTTTATTAATAACATCGTTTATCAGGCTAAGATTAATGTGTGCCGTTGTCCACTCGTCGGTATGATACCTGACCCTTGTCTTGAGTTAGGCGAAGGCAATCAGTCACGTCGCTCGTTTGTGTCGTTCGCAAACGCAACCACCAGACGGTGAAATAAAGTGAAAAACTTTGTCCACAATTTGGAATGACAGGGCCGAGATAAACGAAACACCGTTTACACCGATAACATTCGAATTGCGAGCTGAGCTACCAACACTTATTTGATCTGTAAGGTGAGAAGTGAATTTGGTTGTGTTATTTCTTACTAGCCAGTATAAACACAGTTGGTCAGTTCACATCGACTGCAGAGACAACTTTTTACTGATTTGAACCGACAACCTATACGTTACCTGCCGAAATACTCTTACCCATTATAGAACATCGGTTTTATGGACGCTTTTGATGACTGGCGATTGAATTAACTCATGACACTTCAAATCTCCATCTGGTTACTTTAAGGAGATGAATATAAACGAGGAGATCAGGGCATCGAAAAATAGTAAAGTTGTTTAAATTTTATCTACACTAGAAAACTCTCGATATCGGTAGAGGCTGGTGGAAATAAACGTGAAATCACGTGCTTTCAGCGAAATAAGTGGTTGTTCATATACTAACAGATTTATAGTCAACTAACGACCAGGGATTTACCAGTAAACATATTAGGGATACGTTGATTAAATAAATGGTGAACACCATTTCTTTTTTATTAGGAATACAAATGGTGTATGCTTTAGAGCATCAATACTGATTCTGTTCAGTCAATAGGAAGAGATCAAAATGTTCTAGGGGTTGGGTAACTGTGCTCGCTCATATTACTGCCAGCGTTCGAATCAAATATTTTTTGACAAATTCTGACTTCTTGTCAGTACACCGAGAACTAGAATATTATTAATGGGCTGTCCGTAGATTAGTTCAATAAACTACTGTTGCATCGTATAGCGACATACAATTTCAAGTAAACGGTGAACATTGCTGCAGGATGGGTGGATATTAATGGACCCAGCCTTAAGCTTTCAGTACTCAGATATCCTGACAAGTGAGTTTTAGAATAGCCACCTGGATGAGGCTATTACCAAAACCCTAGTATCGATGCCTACCGTATAGTGAGTAGAAGGGAAAACACAGAAAGAGTATAAACTCTTCTTACTGTACCTCACTAGTATTTTCATTCTGAACAGGAAGACATTACTAAGGTCGTCGTAACAAAGAGTTTTGGAACGAAACATTGAGCGGTCAGAACATATGCCTCCATAGATGGGTTCAGAAGTTTGTTTAAACATTGGGACTGCTTGTGCCGAGTACGGCCAGCTACATCGCACAATATTTGGCCCAACCTAAGCAGCGATAAGCATCTGAAACCAACCTAGTGTGAGTCCCTAACCTCATTCATTCAATCACTGTTCATCGCTTGTTTCATTTCACCCCTAAACTGAATTACTATTTGATGCTAGCAGGGATGTTGCCTCAGGATGAACCAAAGTATAAGATACTGATTTGCTTCCAACAATTTTGAGCACCATACACGGTTATTTTGTAGGCGCATTTTGCGACTAAAGAACTCTACAAGAGACTGTGGTTTAAACCCAATCCACAAAACAAGAGACAAATTTACCCAAATACTGATCAGTATTTAATTTTCTGAATTTCGAAATTCAGAAAATTAAATGAACACACAAAGCATCACGTATTCAACAGAACACACTTACAAACATTAACACCATTTACTTCAATCAGAACATCATTTTCACGAACGCCAGCAGCGTGTGCGGGAGATACAGGATCGACTTCTCCAATAAACTGACCAAATTTTCCATTTATACTATTTAAACTAAAACCATATCCAGTGAAATCTTCCCATTTCCGTATTTCACATAGTCTTGCTCGCGGAACATGCATTGCAATAGAAACCAAACACCCAAACGTCTAAAAAGTAGCCGGGACAAAACTGAAGAGTGTCCCAAGGTCACGAATGTTAGCATAGTTGATATGCTTAAAAAACGCATATCAATTATCAGTCGATTCTGAACGATTTTAGTGATTTTCTTACAGGTTCGAGGTTGGATGCCCACGTCACATGGATCCAGTCAGTTCGTTTGTTTTGAGGCCCAATATTTTCCTGTTGACCTGACGGGCAGTCATCGAAAACAGGATGTAGCAATGCACGTGGAGGTGGCAGAAAGTGCCTAGATCAGAGTGAAATAATAATACATTAGAACGGTGAAAATCACCAGTCTGACAGTTCCTGAAGTAGGTTGGAATCCAATAACACTTTGAAGCGGTTCTTAGGAGAGCAGCTAACAACCCCCAGTGGAAGGTCGTTCCAATGGTTGATAACCCTATAAGACAAGAACTGTTGCCTAAGGAAGGTCCGAGATTAGAGCTTATAGGGCTCCTTGTCGTGTTTCATTCGACTGCTTTCAGCAGTCAAGTGGATAAAGCTCAATAATTTCAGGAAGATACTGTTGGAAGAACTGCAGTAAGCCAGTGGCCATTTTGGTGGCTATTCGCTGGACAGGTTCGATGGCCAATATGTCCTTCTCCAGACCGAAGCATATGACGTGAATAACACACTCAAGCAGTTGTCTTAAATGAACCCCCAATGCGTTCCGAAGGCATGTCTGCCTATGCGAAGAAAGGCTCTTTTATCATCTCAGGAGTCACAAATCCCCTCTCCGCGGCCATCTGCTGGTGGTGAAAAAGATAAGCCAGGCGGCAGCCAAATCCCTAGGTCCTTTTTAAGATCAACTTTCGCGATATTTATAACACCTTGTACACCGTGTCTTAAGAATGAGTTTCTGGAGTCTCCACTGAGCGACATGTGGACAACCATGCTGTTGTCTACAAGGAGACTCTAGTCATCAGACCAGCAGTTATTACGTCCAAGATCACTCCGCAATATGCTGTGATCACGAGCGTTCCAGATTTTTAAGTCATCGGTGTAAAGGAAAGCACTGCTACAAATAATGTCAAGAAGGTCGTCGATATATGTCAGAAACAACAGCGGACCAGGTAACGATCCTTGAGGAACACTCACGGGGACCGGGAAGGTAGAAGACAGGCCTCAACCGGTTTTTACCCTGAGAGACCTGTTAACAAGAACGGACGTAATCCAGTGGATGACCTCTCCTTTGATCTCATTAGCTGCCAGTTTATGTGATAGGGGACATTGATGTATGTCAGAAACGACAGCAGACCAAGTAACGATCCTCTACAAAATCCAACCTGAGATCGGGGAGGGGGAAAGAAGGTTGGATCCGGTTTTCGCTTCCACGGTTCCGTTACCAGAAAATGGAGTAGTTCATCGGAGGAGCTCTCTCTAGATTCCATAAGCTTCTAGTTTACGTATAGGAGGCCCGCGCGGGGCACAATAGAGGTAGTAAGCAAATTTGAAGTCGACAGCCCCTGTCAAGCTATCCATGAAGATTAACATACTGGTCAGGCATGACCGGTCTGGGAGAAGGCCATCCTGAGTTGGAGGGAAAGGGTTATTTGAGAAGAAATGCTTAGGGATGGCACGTTCTAACAGATGCTTTATTATCCTGCCTTGGATGCTGGTGAGGCTAAGCGTCCGATAACTAGGAGGGGAATGACGATTGCCAACCACAATTGTTGGTGTGACAATGGCCTTTTTTCATGTCTCCAGAGGAGCGCCGGTCCGAAGTGTCTGTTCGAACAGATTATGGAGGAGCACCACCAGACCAAGGGCTGTTTCTTCGAGGATCCGGAATGGATAACGTCTGGTCCCATGACACTATGAGGACTGGTCTTAAACAAGAGATCTTGAACGTCGGGCACAGATAAGTCAGGTGTCAGGAGTGAGTATCGGAGGTTCCTCCTAGGGAGGATCAGATGCCTGTTTGGCGGAACCACAATGTAGACTGCGAAATAGCACTCACCAAATACCTCAGACATCTTTTGAAGGTTAGATGGTGTTTTCTCGTCGGGAAGCTGCAGAGAAAGCGTTGAGGATTTGGTTTCTCTCTGCAACTGAAACGAATATTCTTACTCTCGCTGGCTGCCAGAAGACTTTTCGAACGTACCTGTTGGGTATGTTGGTGGACTTTCCGCTTGCACTTGTTTCGTACAGTGCAAATGGCTTCTGGTCCTTCCGGATTGCAGGTTAGCTTCCGGTTGCAAAGTAGACGAGAACGTACACCATGAAGGTGATGTATGTTTTGCGGAAGCGGTGTACAAGAGGATGGCTTCCACAGTTTGCGAGGTACAAATGCCTTACCAGCTTTGACCCCAGTTTGGGTATTGCACTTTAATATATAGCCACCTGCGCAATTCCGGTAGACTATCTCTGGAAAGCCTCCAACGTGCATTCACGAAATGCTTATTGGGTGATCAATCTTCTCTGAGCTACTGAGAACGCTGCCAGACGCTTGCACTCGATCCTCTCTGGTTACTGCGACTAACGCTCAACACTGCACTAATGTATAATCTGGTTTATGGCAATACAGTCACCATCAGTTTCGCGACTTCCTTACAACACAGGTCGGAGTACAACCTCAAAAACGGAGGCTTCAATTTGGCATCTCTTAAATTCCGAAAAATCTGCGATCAAAATTTTTCATAGTAAAATACTCCTACATTTAGAACAAACCTCCTCACGCAATTAGAGCCAGTAAGAATATATATCAGTTCAAACGAATCTCACGAACCATCCTAACAATGACGAACGTCATGTCCATTTTCAAGCTTTACCTGTTATAGGAGGTTATCTTTGAAAACGGACCTAACAACATCCGAGGGCACAGCCTCTGTTTTGAGTGACGTTACGCCACGCTCCCCTCGAACTGATCAAAAAACGACCAATTTCAGCGTAGATCTTGTACATTTAGACCTGCAAGCAAACTAAAAATCATGTCTACAATCAACACGTTTAGGTGTCAATATGCACATGCCCGTTAGTAATAACCCAATCATCCTGGTTCGCCTTTGCTCCACACTTATTGATAGCTAGTGTGTCTGTGATGTAAACTATCATGCAAAAACTGGAAAACTCAATCTGTCCGTCTAATGACTATATAAAAACCTTGTGTTGCAACTCCTTTCTCTCTCCCCGATAGACCGCCTGGCAACCTTCCGGTATTGTCGAACATTTTTCGCACTCTACATAACGGCCGTACAGAGATAATCGACATCCAAATTCGGCAGTAATCGTATAATAGAGAAAGCTGACAACCGATCCATTCTCGCGTTATTTGATAACAACTATTCTCACATGGCATATATTTTATCATTTAACACAATGCTATTAGCATAACATAAAAGGTTATGCTTGAATATCACATGTTCCATAGTCAGTTTTACGTTCTCCCGTTTATCACGTGACTTCGATTTCTATTCATGGCTTCACTGGTATATCCTACGCAGGGGAACATTCCATCCCGCCCGGACACTCAAAATACCGCAATGATTGAGCATACCGCGAGATCCTCGAAATTCCCCGGAACTTGAGTGAAGAATGATATCCGGTCGAGAGGCCCATCCGTCCCCCGCAAAAGCATACGCGTTCACATCCCCCTTATCATTACAAAATTTTCTGCACATTTTTCCCTGGACTATCTACGTGAGATAACGATGAAATTCCTTGACAATCATCCCCCGTCCTCAAGGCACCTTTTTTCTGGGACGACCTTGAATACTAGGCCAGTGGTCACCTTGTGAAGTCCCAATTGACGTAACTACTCAACTGTTTTATTAAATTTTGTAGTTAAAATTTTCCCTCATGGATTGTCTCTCTCGTTGCTCTGTTCATATAGCTCCCATTGTACAATTTACAATTGTGGTGTCTAAGTTTGTATATGATCAGGTCTGGCATGGATGTTACCTCATCAAGTAGGAATCCCGTGGTCACACCAAAGTACTGTGTTGAAAAAATTAAACAATTCGTGATCAGGGTCTTTATCACAAACAGATCCCAATGACCAGTTGAATCTAGGTGTACTTAAGTCCTGTAGAACGAGCAGATATTAGCCTGATCAACAAGTCGTCTGGAATGACTTCAACAATGCATCGTCATCCTCTGGTGTCGCTTCCAGACATGCACATAACTCGAAGACCGTCAATCAGGGGTTGACATGATGGAGGTTGGTGGTGAGTTGAGTATTCAAACAGCTGCAGCTAGAGTACATAGGTGGCTGCCCTATGGAACTTCGAATCAGCCAGAAGGAACCAATTCCAGCGGCATTGCATGATCAATGTAACAACATCAGGGCCCACGCCTCCAAACTCTTGAGACTCTTTCTTCTTTGAGCCATGTTCCGGTCAGCTACTGTTTGTCTCCAGATTGAACCGTTGCTTGCAATTGCTCTATTTCATTGGACAAGCTACAAAAATCTGTCACCATTCCCTCCAGTTCCTGTGAACTGGCCTGATGACTGCCCCGCAGTTCGGTTGCATCTATTTCCCTGAAGATTTCCATCGACAGATGGGTCAGTTTTCTTCGAATATGGGGGCTGAATCAGGCTGATGCAAATCGGTTCCCGCCTTGTTGGTTGGCTCTTTTGGGCCGCTGCATCCATGTCTTAGTTCCTTGACTTCGAGTATCATCCTGATCCTGGTCTGTGCCGAGAAGTTAGCTTTTGATTTCTGGAATAGCTGGCACCTCCAAACATACGTCATATTTGTGGCGCATAACTGTGTTCGCCACTACATTCTCAGATATCTTCTGGCCTATCGTGTCAGTTTCAGTGTGCACCAGATCTCAAGTAGCGCTGCCCTGAAATTCGACCTGGAGTGGTCTGGGGTGATTCGTTTGTGCGTTGTCGGCAGGGTTTGGTAAGGCGTCAGGTGATCAAGTTTGCAGGGGATTATTGAGATAGAACCCAGTGGAAAATTGTATGTCGTGATTCGGAACGTTTGCAAGGTGATTACATACTTCAGTGACTCAACACGAAAGAATTACAGACACGAAGCCAAAAAGAGAGGAGCATCTCATCTTCTGGTTTAAATCGTTGGTTTCTCGCGGATCTGGGAGCGTAAAGCTTGCGCAATATCTCTGCCCCAAGGTACTCGGATTAGGTTCAATGATACCTCATGTGTGGTAACATCAAATTCCATCTTACTTTGACAATCAGCATGTTGCCCGTCCTCTCTGTTCATATGAACTGCCGAGGTGATGACAGTGTGTGAGTTGTGCTGAGTGCTGTGGCAGCTAGTGGCCGTTGGACACACAGGAAGGTCGCGCAGATTTTGTATAGCAACGGAATGATGAAGGAGGAAGCTGCGCAGGAAAGAAGGAAGAAGTATGTGTAAAGATGGAGGAGAAGTGAAATGACAACAGTGAGGGTGCACTGAGTTGGATGCGTTTGGCTGCCACTGGGTGTGTTGAGATAATCTATTCGTCTGGCTGATTCATGAATCACCGACTAGTGGTGTTAGGAGAATCACTGCCGGCCCTGCAACCAGGCCGAATATGTTCGGATGGTAATACTACGTAATCCTTTTGAGACGTGCTTGTGCTTTTGTCTTCTGAGATTTACTGTATCAGCGGATGTAACAATGTTTCCTTCGAGGGTGGTTCGGGGACCAACTTTGCATGTCAGCATACTGTCGCTTGCAAACGGCTGTAGGTTATCGGTAACAGTCTTGACAGACAATCCTCATATGACAATGAAAACAGATCCTCAACAATTCTAGTGGCCGTCTTCTTGATAGTATCTACAGCAGTTACGTCTTTTTCTGGTGGCGCGCACATGCATGGATGTTGTCTTCCGGCAGCGACCTCACCATTGCGCTATGGGAGTTTGATAAGGTATTGACTGGGAGGCTCCTGAGAAGCCTATTGAGCATTGCTAGCTTGCACTCGGCTTTAATTTCCAACAGTATAATGTTGATACTAGGGTAGAGGTCTGACGTAAAAACGGCACCTGGTGGGAAATGTATGGGATGGCGCCATTGATGCGGTAGGTTCTGATACTGCATTGATACACACACAGTCTTTGGTTCGGACTCACTGAAAGCAGCCTATTTTTCATGGACCGTAGGTGGAGCACATTTATGTCTCTTTAGAACCCGCCTATATATTTGGCATTGCACAGAATGTGTCAAAGATTTGTTGCGTAGGTATAAATCACAGCAGTAGTGTTGCCCAAACGTTGTAAATCGTTAAGCTAGATTAAGACTAATGGAAGACCTAGTACAGAGCCGTGTGGCATACCAGCTGTGGCGTTGAATGGCCTGAGTAGCTGGCCACCGCGTCAAATTTTCTGTGTGGAGCAAGACAGGTATTGTTTGAGCCATACGGAACTCTTGCCCTATCAACCCGAATTATTTGATTTATTCATAGGTATCCTGTGGTCGCATTTATCGAACGCCCTTGGGAAATCAAAGTACACAACATCAGTCGTGAAGTTCTTCGGCAGCTTTTGCCCAAAAGCCAGCGGCAGGCAGCAGGCTGGTCAGGCCGAAGCGTCCATTTCTGAAGCTCTGCTGATTCGGCGTCAAACGTCGGTGAGTATTGAGGTGATCCCGTGTGGAAATGTCTACTGTGCTCCCCACAGCTCTTGATATGCTTGGTGGTAAAGTAATCGGTCTAAAGTTACTGGCGTTTGTTCAGTCACCGCCCTTGTTGATGATAGAGATGACGCTGTGCTGCCAAGTGTTTGAAATACAACCAGCAAAATATGAATGTTAGAATAAATTAGCAGGCGGTTCCACCAGCCCATTTGCGCACACCTTCAGCGTGGTGGATTTTCAACGCATAGGAGCGCGCATTTGCCGGGGTAAAGTTCGAGGGTGAATCCGAAAGACGATCAGGATAGATAACTGTTGCCCGTGGTTCCGCCACGTGGAACTTGCGGAATACCGGTGCACGTCCGTCACGTAATAACTCTGCTGTCTAGAAACCACAAGTTAGAAACATGAAGGTTACAGGAGAGGATATAGCAAATTTTGACCTGGCCATGGAAGCCATGTGCCTGGAGAACCTTTCATGGTAGTCAGCGATGGATTTTGCAAGTGATACGTGATTAACTCTGCAGTCGGCACGTCTAGCATAGCACACCGTTCTGAACAGCCATGTAGCAGCCGAACTGACCACAAGCACTTGATACTTCCGTTCCACCAGTGCTGCTGGATCTTGTGCGTGTCATTTTGTTGTGATCTGTGAGCAAAACTGACGGTTGTTAACGCGAAGGAAACAGGATGTTAAAAATAATGCGGATACTGTAGAACAAACAATACAATGCGCAGCGAGTTGTGCTATCCGATAAGGAATAGCAGTGCTTGTATATAATCTTTTGGTGCACTGGGTACTAAGATGGTAAAAATATGAATGGACAATAAGAGCGAGGAAATTTAGACCAAATTTCGAGTTACCCGCGTAAATTCCTCAATTTTGACGGAGGTCGATTTACGTCTTGCTACCAAAATGGTCCTTTCATTCAAAGGAAATCGCGTGGTATTTATAAACAGATTGAGAATGACACAACATGAGGAGTAAGTTGTAACAATTCACGTTTCAGCCACATCAGGTGAAGGCCACCGGCGCAAATAACAAAATTCAATCGACAGGTCCGTTTCTCCCCCAATATATTTCCAACCCGACAGAATTTTCTACCTTTCCTCGGTGCTACTTACAAGGAACAAAGTTGAAGTTCTTCGACAGTCTGTTTTCTCTAACCCCAAGTCTCCTTCCTTTAGCACGACCTTGACCATTAGGCCAGTGGTCACCTTGTGGAGTGAGAATTGATGTAACTACTCAGGATGGGCGTCTAATTTTGGAGACTGTAAGAACTATAGTTTTAAAAGCGTGTATTTCAAGTTTTCCTCAAACAAGAATTTTTCTCCCTTATTGTGTCTGTCTTGTAGCTATATTCGCATAATTGACTCATCGTACAAATAACAATTATAGTGTGTACCCATGTATGTGGCTTCAGAACGCGTATATTGACCACGCTCTCCTGAGCGTGTTTGTGTCTGATGCGCTGTGAAATATACCATTGTTATTGTTCGTGATGGCCCGATCTTGAGTATCATGCAGGTGCAGCAGATCATCATTATTATTGTTACTGACTGCATCAATGCCGTGCAGCCCGGAGGTTGCCAGGCAGGCTGCTGGGTTTGACACCACTCACCCACTGGTTACCAGGAGCAAAGAGCCGTTCAGCCAACGATACCACGCTGGCTCTAGAATTTATCTTCTCTGCTAACAAATGAAGCCCGGTATTCTCAGGAACACAAAGAATTATTGCAAAACTGCCCACAAACCTTACCCACTGTAGCCACTAGGGAGTAATCAGCCGGCTTTCAGACATATTTATGAGCCCTGTAGTCCTTCCAGGAATGCCACAAAATCTGTCGAAAATCTCATTATAGGAATTGTCGAAAACTATGGAATCAACTCTGTAAGATGATATGCACGACGCCTTGAAATTCTTTTCCTGTCGAGCAGCCGGCCGGGAAGCCAGACTCGTTACATGCCGATAAACGTTGACCAGTACGGATGGTACCTACAAAGACTGCTGACAGGGAGGACGCACTGTTGCCCTCCCCTAAAAGGTACAGCAGAACTGGCGCTGAGATATACGGAAGCATGTCACTGGCAGAGCGTCGGAAGCTGGGACTATCTTGTAAGCGTCCCGAAATAGCTGGTCAAAAGTGAAGTGCTATCATACACGGTGTATCGGAATCTCAGACATGTCGTGATGAGCATGGACTGAATCGGTGGTTCCTTCACTTCCCGAGTGGGTTGAAAACGTTCGAGTTCAGCAAATTCGCCGCACTGAACTCCCAGACCCCACACCTCATTAAACTCGTCGAAAACATCAAACAGTCTGGTACTTCATGAAGATGACACTAAATAATCTGCAGCGATTTCCCTCAGAAGACATCTCACTGTAGAGGAAGCGTTTTATTGTGCAATAGCTGTTGCGTGTGTGCTTGATGAATGTTATGTGTCAATAAAACGTTGGTGGCCACGTTCCCTACTCTATTTATTCCCTTCTCATTGATTCGTCTCCTTACGTTGAAATTATTTATATCGATTACGAGACTTCCCTACAGTCTGACAATACAACTTAAGTGGTAGTGTGTAAATTTGTTTCCGCGAAGTTTTTTCTCCCTCACTTTCCCTTGCCGGACCTTTGTTTATTTGTACCCTGGTTTCATTTTCGCCTGACCGCTTCGCCATTACGTGACTGTTGCATTCGGTCATATTTACGCGAACCGTTAATCTCGGAACTTGTACACTTGGTGGATCAATATCGGGTTTGTTGTTGCCTTCCACTGTTCGGTTCATCACAATTTTCTCGAACATTGGCACCTTATCAATAAGAAACTCGCCAAAACGACCGTCATACCTTTTGGATCCGGATCGGTTGCTCGACGGGCCCAAAATTTATAGGCGCTCGTTACTTACACACGCGACTGTCGTGGATCCAGCACGTCGACGTACGCCGCGAGAAGACTAAGCGTTGCTGGAAGAACCAATAGACACCCGGGATTAACAGTGCTCGATAAGTCAGTGTTGGTGGGGACCAAATCTATCTGCCACCTAAGGGAAATCTGTGGGTCCTTCTACAGTGACCGAGATGATCGAATTCGACACTCATGATGTGCAAGAACATTCTCTCGGCTGCTAATCGGCCAATGCTTCTCCGAGGACAACTGTGTTACTGAGATTGCTTGCCGCGACACTCTGTGCGGAGAATTAACCTGTTCCCTATATCCAACACTTGAGCGGTGCCCCGCAGGTGACCCATATTTATGACGATATCAAACTTGCTTAAATGTTTCCGGCGTTCCTGCTTCAGTTCATTCCTTGTATGTGCCTTTTCCTTCTGAGGATTCCTACGATTTCCGCACGGACGTGTCTGGGATCGTTGGGTTGTCTGATGTTTCATATGAAAGTGGCATGCTTAGGGCCCCTAGGGCTAAGCAGGAACCATGTCCAGGGATAGCTGTAGGGTCGGTGGCAGCCTCACCGGAGAACACGCAGTGTGTATCTTAACTTCCTATCCTTATCCCAGCCATAACTGGTTGTTCACTTGAGCGAAATTTGAAGAAGAATTGCGTCTAAAAGAAGAGGAGCTAACGTTCATGAGGATGCATCTAGAATTTCGCGAGAGGTTGGAGGAAACGTCTGATTCTGGTAAGACTGAGGAGCCGACGGAGATGGTGGGCGCGAACGTCTCCCCATCTGGTTCGTCATATAAACCTACTTACGTGTTCCAAGTGAGCTCCGTAGAGCAGTAAATGCGCACCTTATTTATCAGTGTGGGCCTGCCAAAAACCCAGCTGGAACCATTTGAATTGTCGCCAGTGGAATTTTATAGCTTCACGCAAAATTCTGAACTCAACATGGCTAGTAGATTAAGTGATGAGGGACAGAAGTTGTCTCACCTTGTTTATTGCTGTAAGGGTCGAGCTAAGGCAGCTATCGAGCATTGCGTATTGCTGCCTAGCGAAGTCAGATTCACCTAGGCGACCGGAATATTGGGGCAACTATTTGGAAGGCCGCCTGAGATTATTAACGCTATCACCATCGACGTGTTTAACGGTCCGAAGCTTGCCACGGAAGACACTAAGGGTCTCCAACGTTTAGCCACTCAGATGAAGGGTTGTCGGCTGACGTTGTCCCAGCTGAACCATCCATCTGAGTTAAGTTGTCCAACCAACCTTTTGCGTGACGTGGATAGACTTCCTTGCCCAGTGCAAGAGAAGTGGGCGGAAGTAGCTGACTGTTATCAACACTGGTCGGGAGTAGTCTTTTAACGACTTACTTGAGTTTATAGATAGGCGTGTCTCGATTTCTAGTAACCTATATGGTCAACTCATCGCCCGTTCAGTCCGGGGCTGTATCAGTTGGAATGAGATCGCGCGCCTCCACGAGGATACTTAACGGCGGCCGCGTGTGTCAACCGTCGTCGGAGTTGTAAGTGAGCCACACCGACGCGCAGTATGTAGTGCCGATCATGATTTGCCGACATGCCGGCGATTTGAAAGCATGTCATTAGAAGGGATACGCGAAGTTCTAAGAACGTCTAAACGATGCTTTGTTTGTCTACTGCAAAACCATACAGCCATGTACTGCAGAGTCTGTATACAGTGTTCACGGCCTCTATGCGGAGGGTGACATCATACCCTGATGCACGCAGACCAGGCGCCTTCTGGAAATGAGGTCGAAGTGAAGGAGGCAGGCTGTGGAGCCATCTTTTGACATGAGTGAGGGGTTCGTCTAGGTTTCGTGCCTGTCAGATTAATTGGGGCAGTAGTGATGGTCGAATCATATGCCCTTCTAGATAACGGGTCCGATATCATACTCGTGGATGAGTCTTTAGCTGAGCGACTAGGGCTGCCAGCATGTAAACCAACGCTTAGCATCCGTACATTGAATAGGACCGCTACTATTGAATGCCAAGAGCTGTGTTTGGAGGTTGAATCTTTAGATGATGGAAGTATGATCAAGGTCGACAAGGCGTTTACGATCAAGGGTCTTCCGGTTGAACGGGCGGAAACCATATTCAAGGATGACGTTCAGCGGTGGCCCCACTTGGCCGGTCTGTCCATCACCTCGTTGAGGGAAGGTGAATTCGGGCTATTAATAGGTTGCGACTTGCCTGAAGCACATTTGGTAATAGATAAGCGGACAGGAAGCAGGCGTTAGACATACGCTGTAAAACCATCTCGGGCTGGACCTTGCGAGGTCCTATGTCACTCTCAGCAAACAACAAGGCTGAAATTCATTGATTAAGGGGTGCTGGTCTAGCACAGTTGGTTCAGCGTATGCTCGACCTCGAGTTTGTCAAAATCGGACCTTCCGAAGAGGCATATTGTAGAGTCCACAGCTACGTTGAAGGATGGTCGGTATGAGATTGGCTTGCCGTGGCGGTTTGACAGCGTAAACCTCCCAGATAACCGGTGGTTGGCTCAAAAACGTCTGAATTTATCAGGTAGGAGACTTTCCCACGATACTAAATTAGCACGCAGATATAGTGAGATTATTAAGGCACACGTGGCCAGAGGTTATACATCCAGAGTTGACACCAGCGTGGATAAGACACCTCGCCGGTGGTACTTGCCTCGTCACCCGGTGTTGAGTTCGAATAAATTCGGGAAGGTGCGAATAGTATTCGATTGCGCAGCGAAATACAAGGACACCTCTTTGATCAAAGTGCCACCGCATGGACCACTCCTGACGAACAACCTAGTGGGTGTGTTGTTACGGTTCCGAAAGAGTTTGATAGCCTCGTCCTCAGACTTAGAGGAAATGTTTTTGCGGGTGAAGGTCCCTGAAGTGGATCGGTGGGCACTGAGCTTTCTCTGGTGGTGTAATGAACCAATGTCTGACTCACCGGACACGTACGAAATTATGGTCCACACATTTGGGGCTACATCTTCGCCTCTTCGCGCGTCATATGCACTCAGGAAGACTGCAATTGATAGTAGAGATCGATTTAGCAATCTGGCTAGCCAAATTGTGTTTGAGAATTTTTACGTCGACGACTGCTTGGTATCGGAGGATGCGCTAGAAGATGCCAGATTTGTAGCGTCTGACTTGCGCCAAATGCTTTTCTTGGATGGGTTCATACTAGTGAGGTATCGGTCTAGCATAGCAGAGGTGCTCTCGGATATACCACCGAACGAAAGAGAATCTGTCTGCATCACTGGACCTAGGTGTTTGCGGTCACCAGAAGGCCCTTGGGGTCCAGTGACACGTATCGGAAGACTGTTTCAAGTTTCGCGTATCCTTACCGAAGTAGTCATTTACTCGGAGAGGCTTGTTAACCTGCATCGCATCGGTAAATGACCCGTTGGGGTTAATTGCTCCGCTTGTTCTCCTTGTTCGAAAGTTGCTCCAGAGCTTATGTGACGCAAATAACGGGTGAGATGCACCCTTAGACGATTGATTTCCAGGTGAGTGGGAAAGGTGGTCACGGGGTGTAGTGTCGACAGACTCAATTACGGTACAGCGTTGTGTCAGACCCCATGAAAAGACGCCGACACGTTCGGAGTTGCACATGTTTTCCGACACTTCCGAGACGGTTTATGGAGCCATCGGCTATCTCCGAGAAAACTTGGGGGATGGCAGCATTTTTGCTGCTCCCTGATGGGGAAGTCCCGTGTTGCACCTTTAAAGCACTTGTCTATCCCATGGTTGGAACTTACAGCTGCGGTATTGGCGGCTAGACTTATGAGAATTATAGCAAATGAAATCGAGCTAACCTTTGATAACATCACACTTTGGACAGACTCCGTCGTCGTGTTGGAGTACTTGAGGAACACTTCTTGTCGCTTTGTCACACTTGTAGCCAACCGTGTCCAATTAATTCGTGATTACACCCAGGACTGTCGATGACGACACATTCCGTCCGAGTTAAACCCGGCAGACATAGCCTCGCGAGGAACTTATGATGCTTGTTTTCGAGAAATTTACACGTGGCTAAGTGGTCCAGCCTTTCTATGGGAACTTGAGAATTCGTGGCCACTGGACAAGCCACTCAAGCCGATTCAAGCTGAGAAACTCGAATTAAAGAAGGTGCTGGTAGTAGCCAGTGTTAGTAGCGCGCAATTGTATATGGAGCTTGTTTCGCGTAACACTTGCTGGTACGCCCTATTCCGTGCGGTATCGTGGTAATACGCTTCAAGAATTATTTCACTTGCATGAAGGCTGGTCGACATTTTTACATTATGCCGGGTCATTTGCGCAAGTTAGAGTTGAACCTATCTTTTGACTCAATCGTCCGACTGGAGCAACAAAGCATCCTTGCTGAGGGCTGTACGGAACACTCCAAAAGCCGACCGGTTACGTTAGCCCGATTAAAGCCTGTCAGCCTAGGAGTACTGGAATAATGATACTTCCGCCTCTGGTGACTGTCGCGGATATGATTATCAGACACTATCACGAGATTGGAGGTCACATGTGCGCCACTCACGTCTTATCCACCATCCGGAGGAAGTTTTGGATTGTCAAGGAATGGCTAGTGTGCGCCGAGTTCTGTTGAACTGTTTGAGTTGTAAATTGTTGGCAGCGAAACCGTGCCATTAAGTGATGGCCCTGCTTCCTGTTGATCGCACAACATCTGGTGGTGCCCCGTTTACAGCCTGTGGCGTGGATTATTTTGGACCACTTGAGGTTCGAATTGGGAGGAGCGTTTTTAAGAGATATAGCTGTCTCCTCACGTGTTTGAGGACAAGAGCTATACATATGGAAGTAGCACAATCGATGTCAGCGGACTACTTTTTAATGGCTGTGAGGAGGTTCACTGGACGTCAGGGTGTACCGGAAGTCATGTATAGTGATAACGGATCCAACATTGTGGGCGCGGAATCACAGCTGAGGGGGGAATCACTTGGCCTAGATCAAGACAAAATCCGTCGAGCTTTGGTGGTCCGCGGTATCCATTGGCACTTTAATCCTCCGGCTGCTAGCTACTGGGTTGGAACATGAGAGCGCATGATTTGCAGAGTTCGATGGGTCGTGCAAGCCGTTGCAGTGGAACAAGTAATGTCGAACGAGAGTCCCTACACATATCTAATTAACGCCGAGAGAATTCTCAATGACAGACCTCGATTCTAAGTCCAAACGATCTGTTGCTCCTAAAACCAAACCCGGGCGTGTCATGCGCTCACAACACATTGCTAAAGTGGTACAAGAAAGGGTGGAAGCAAGCTCAAAACCTGGCTGGTATGTTTTGGAAACGCTGAGTCAGAGAGTACCAACCCTCCATTTAAACATATCCTAAGTGGACGAGGGTTGAAAAAGATGTGAAGGTTGGTGACCTTGTTCTACTCTTCGGAGTCTCTCGGCCCGTAGGCGTTTGGCCCAGAACCTTGGTAATCAGAGTAGTTGATGGTGCCGGCAATCACGTCCGGGATATGTACTTGTGAACAGATAGCGGTAAGGTCAGGAGAGACATGAAATTCATGTCTCTACGAAGGAGCAGAGGGTAGTTGATTGGTCAGCGTGTAAGTCTCACGTGCAATGGAACCAGTTCACGATAAACTTTTAACACGCAGCCACATGAAAGTTGGAAAACCATGCTGGTTTCAAGGGGCATGTTTTGAAGTAGCAACTTGCGTGAGAGCCTAATGATTGTTATGTGTCAATAAAACGTTGGTGGCCACGTTCCCTACTCTATTTATTCCCTTCTCATTGATTCGTCTCCTTACGTTGAAATTATTTATATCGATTACGAGACTTCCCTACAGTCTGACAATACAACTTAAGTGGTAGTGTGTAAATTTGTTTCCGCGAAGTTTTTTCTCCCTCACTTTCCCTTGCCGGACCTTTGTTTATTTGTACCCTGGTTTCATTTTCGCCTGACCGCTTCGCCATTACGTGACTGTTGCATTCGGTCATATTTACGCGAACCGTTAATCTCGGAACTTGTACACTTGGTGGATCAATATCGGGTTTGTTGTTGCCTTCCACTGTTCGGTTCATCACAATTTTCTCGAACATTGGCACCTTATCAATAAGAAACTCGCCAAAACGACCGTCATACCTTTTGGATCCGGATCGGTTGCTCGACGGGCCCAAAATTTATAGGCGCTCGTTACTTACACACGCGACTGTCGTGGATCCAGCACGTCGACGTACGCCGCGAGAAGACTAAGCGTTGCTGGAAGAACCAATAGACACCCGGGATTAAGTGAGTGAACAATATTAATGCGTAACCGCCAAATTAGCTCTGATCATCCTGTAGTGTCGTTAGTTCATTTACTTCGTCAAATCCTCGACACAGTCTTATGCGCTGGAATCAGCCTCATTTTGTTCGGCAGATCCATGAAGGAGCAGTTGGCCTTGTGACATAAGGATATCACCGATTCCTTTTTACTGACAACCTCTAGGTACGTTCGTAATGACGATTACAGTCTGCATATAAGCAAGCCTGACAAACTCAGTGAAACTCGCCCATACGTAGGGTCCTTCATATTTGCATTTGGTGGGTCTTGTTACATGCATCTTCAAGTTGATTTTAAATCAAACCTTTGTGGCACGTCTCGCTTTTCTACAGATAGAATACAAAACAAGTGTGGGGGAACGGAGGTGCATGTCCCTGTGTCGCTGCAGGCCTTTCACTATGATAGCACTAAACTCGTTGTGATTCGAGAAGCCCTCAGGTGTTTAGTTCGGCTGGCTTACTGAGATCGCTGGTTGTGAGGATTACCTGTCGTCTCATATTCTTTTAATCCTTGCGGAGGTGAGTAACTCTTGGCTGGAACGAAGATTTGGAGCTTAATTGGATTTTGCAGTATCCTCTTATTGGTCGAATTAAGCATTCCATGGAGAGATTTCCCAGCCTTTTTGCACATAGTTGCCTATGGACTGTAAGCCAAAGCGCTACTTGGTATTCTCTGAAGCGTTGGACTTCACCAAGAGAATGTCAAGCTTCACGTGCTTTCAAATAGCCCAGGATCTCTCACTGTCGGAACATACGCTTACCAACGACGATCTAATGGTCAGCATTCTGAAAGTAACAGCACCACTAGACTTGTGTGATCATGCAGTCTTTCCGTTCGATTTCCTCTGTACCTTATCAGTGAACTTACTAAGAACAGCAGAAGATTTCACGGAATAAATATGGATTGGCTGCGTTCCGAACGAGGCTCATAGGCACGGGTTGGCCGCAGTTTTTTTCAGTCCGTTGATGAACGGTGTACAAAAGCCACCACTGTATATTTCTCGTGAGCCGTTTCGCATTCCGTAATTTTCAGTTTTTTTCGCAAACTCACCTCTCCTAAGTTCACGTGTACATTCGGTGCGCAAACGGTATAAATTTGTGATAACCTTTTATCCAAGTTCACGAGCTTTGCGTTCTCCCTATGCTCCAGGTCGCCTGCATGTCGATTTCCGAAAAGTTAAAAGCTAATGGTATCAACCGGCTATTTCGGCGTTTCCTAAAACTCACCTGTCGTCATCGCCGTCTCCGATGCATGCTAGAAATCCCATTGGAACAATATGGTAGATAGTATCCGTGGGAAACCTTTAATCAGTGTGGTGATCCTTTCAAAAACGCACCTTCACAGTCCATCGTGGGTCCGTCGTTGAAGTAGGTGGCAGTGGAAATATTGCACTACACACCTACGATATCATCTACAGCAGACCTCGATGTTCGGATGAAAGGGGCATCGAGCGACACTTAATCAGTTAAACGGAAAAGCGCATGCAAACTGATGTGTTTTTCTGCCCCAATGATCGGATGTGGCGGTTGGTTGAGTGGTGTATGTGCGTGACATTTTGGGTGTGTAACTAGACTCCTGACCTTTTCTGCTACCTTGGCGTGGTGGTTGGGCTTGCGTGCTGTTTTGATCCGGAGGGCTGTGCTGACGAGGACTTCGGTCCTTGGGGGTTCAACCTTGTCAGATTGGCCGATGGGGAGCAGCCAGACAAAAAGCAGATGCGTGCGTTTGTTGTGCGTGGAGACTGTGTT
>QNGE01002861.1:90659-100907 GCA_008508345.1 Paragonimus westermani
ACACTGGATATGTGGTGTGTTGGTGGAACTGCAATTGGTGCAGCGCAAGCCAGTTGCAGTGATATATAAGCGCAGGCGTCCTTTGGCTTCGGTCACTGTGACAGGCTAATCCGAATCGGATGCCGCCAACCGTGTGTAACTAGACTGGACTGGGGCGGTTGCTTCAGCCATCCAGTGTCCGTACACAAGTTGTTACGGAATTATGTTCAAACCGGCACCAACCAGTCATGAACAGCGATTAGCTGATTTCGAATACATATCCGTTTCAAATAACCGAGTTGCGGGATACAAAGTCGTGGGGGCAACACAGCAAATGCTGGCCGGTCAGAACGCCAGGACTTCTGTCTCTTCGTTGCAGTCTTAGATGCTGTTGTTTCTCTGTTAATAAGTGTTGATTTTCCAATAAATTGGGATCGCTTAGTGCTGCTGGGATTCCGGTTTTGACCTTTCCTTGATTAGTTAGCATAGTGCTCGGCAGGGTGCCACCTGGTGTATTTGCTGGTATTGCAGGGTCTAATCGGGAGGAGTGACAGGTTGATTCTTTTTAATCTGTGACGTCCTTGTGCCTAGTAATCGTATGAGACTCTTATTTATGTAGGACACCTCAAAACAACCGACACTGTTGGGTGTCACGCTCTCCAACCGGAGGAATGCTGTGATATACCTCCAAGCGGTTAAAGGTTCATAGGTCCCAGTGATCGTTCTG
This sequence comes from Paragonimus westermani, assembly GCA_008508345.1. Taxonomy (NCBI): domain Eukaryota; kingdom Metazoa; phylum Platyhelminthes; class Trematoda; order Plagiorchiida; family Troglotrematidae; genus Paragonimus; species Paragonimus westermani. The sequence goes on from QNGE01002861.1 coordinate 91,366, forward strand.
CCAAATTTCATCGATTAAACTCATACAAACACGTATGCACGACAAGTGGAATACTGCTGGGCCGTTCATGCCCCCTACTGGGAACTGGGAGAATTATCCGAGTCCTTCTGGTGGTCTCTTAAGTAGTACGTTAGGCCAACAGGGTGAGGTGGAGTTTAGACAAATTCACCGGATAACTGCCTAGTTGATCCACGCACTAATTCTTCTGAGGTAGTTCTAAGATCCTCTTTTTGAGTTGATCTGACACTTGATAAATTTAGCGGAAGGCATTCCGTCCATTTGTTTTGAAGACTGAGTGACTAATGATGCCTTCAGTTGTCGACAGCAACGCTTTGCTAGACTATTCGAACAGAGGTGTTTTGTAGTCAATTTGAAAGGTTCACAATCAAGCATTCACTGGGAGTGTACGCCTCTACTACCACTAAAAGCGCACCAAAATCATCTACCTATTGGGGGAGAAGAAAAATAATCGCAATGGTCTCGTTCGCGGTATTGACTATGGGAATAAAAATCCACCAATCGACAAATGTAGACAAGAAACCTTTCCATCGAATGGTAGCAATAGACTAACATCTAAACGGACGTGTGGGAAACGAAAATCCCTTGGTTGCACACAGCTAGCTGAGGAGACAACATGACGATGGATCTTGCTAGGCTGGCAATGCGAACAGGATTAATCCCAAATGCGTATATTTCGGTTCAAACTAAGCCAAGCGTGACGTCCAAAAAATGTGTTTGAGGGTGGAGCGTAACCTGAGACGTGAAGGCGGATAAAGACATTCAAACAAGTGTCTGCAATAAATCAACGGTACAAATGGTCAGTGATCAGATGCGGACAAATTGTACACGATCCCGGGAACGGAGTGGGAAGATGAGACTTTCGACAATCGGAGAGATGGGAATGTTCCACGCAGAGATGGCTTTTTGTTGTGCAAATATGCTTTTGCCAATCTGTCGGCTTACGTCGGATGAAGTTGAAACCGCATCGATGTGTAGCCTGCGAAGATCTTCTGCTATGACTTTGGCGGATTCTGAAAGGTAGCGAACGTCTGTCGTAAATTGCGCAATGATATCAAGACGATGGGTTTCGTGGAAGCAGTGCTATTTAGACAAGGAGTTGATCGCGTAGAGAAGTATTTTTTGGCCAAGCGTAAAAGAAGAAATTCGACCATCTGTTAAATCTTGTGAGTACCGAATTTAAGAAGTGAATGGCGCGTGGTTTCCCGCTAGATGGGCACAGAATTTCTGAGAGAAATATATGAGACAGTTTGTAATTTTTTGGTTGATGAGCAGTTAGAAAACTCCAGAAATTGTGTTTACGAAAGCGCCAATTGGGAGGAAGATTCGGGTGTTGGGGTCGGTGCTTAAAAAAGACAATGCAATGGTTTCACCAAGTGCTTGCCTGCCAGTACCAGACGCATGTAGCGCTTAGCATTCAGCAAGTAAAGAAAACAAAGATGATCGCCTGTGGATCGTGAAGTTTGTGAATAGTGTGGCATAAAACGAGGACTGATCGTGCTAATATAACGCTGAAACCTTTATAACAGAATCAGGAAGAAAGAAATCCTGAGGCGCTTTAACTTTTGTGTTCAGTGGTATGGAAAAATTGTATTCAGTAACTTTCACAAACTTCCCGTGAATCAGCACCGAGGACATAGTAAGAGGGGTTACTGGCATTTCCAAACTGGCCAGGACGCTCGAGTAGTAAACGGAGGAATTGTTTGAGTCCGCAATTTCCTTGACTAGCAATCATCGAGCAGAACTCAAATAAAATCGAAATCGTGGATAACATGATAACAAAATGTGGATAATATCGGCTGAGTTTCGAGGACCAAATGTGAATTTGTTGATGCACGAACTGAGAAAATTCGTATCCATCGTTTGCATTCCCCGTTTTCCACACTAAACGGACACTTGTTCCCACTACCTCACTCACCTCATTTCGTTTTTTACTGAACTAATGTGTCATTATATGCCCGCGGCTCGAGTGGCCATTCTTGTCCTAGTCTGCCGGTGTGTCGGTTCGCCTTTGACCTTGTTGGTCTTGTTGAGATGCTACTGGTTTTGCTGGACGAGACTGTCGTCGCGAACGATTGAGGTTTGCCTTTTGTAATTGTCAATGCATGTCGTTAATAGCACCGTAGAAATTGTTGGATACAATCTTGTTCGACTTCATTAGCGACTCGCGGTGCAGGCAAAATTGTTGAGGAGGTCTTTTCTGCTCCTCGTGGAATAGCACCTATCGTGGCTCCCGTATCAGTGAAAAATCCGATACTCATATTCACTTTCGATATGAGAGATAAGCCACATGTTGGATTCAGGCCAATGACAGTCGTCGCGTGTGTTGTCCGTGCGGTGTATTTCCCGATCGGTTGGAACTTGTACAGGGCGGTTATCGACGCTACGGAAGTCCAATTGTTATCGACAAAATGACGTGTTCCTGTTCAAAGTAGGACAATGTCAGATGATGAGGGAATCCCACGGGAAGTATAGTTCATATTTGTTGTATTTGTGTCGCGAGTGCAGCCAACTAATAGGCAAACGCTTCATTCGGTTATTGGGGCGGGGTGGGTAAGGTGACAGGCGCTAGGTAGGAGGACTAATTGGCTTCCAACATTTTACAAACGGCGTCATCTAGCCCTATAATGTGGACGGACAGAGCAAACGATGCTAGTAGTTCGCGTGTGGACGTAGAGAGACTTTTAAAGCACAGCTGTTGAAAAATAGAATCAATAATTTTCTGGTCCGGCCAACTGTTCCTTGTGTCGGAACAGGTGCGATGGTTCAATATCTGGCTGCTCACTATTGAAAGAATGCCGGCCCAACTTCTTTTTCGACAGTCCTATTCTATTTATTTGAGATCTCCTCCGGAGCGTCGTGTGGGCACTCGGGAGATGCTTCACGAAAATGACCGCGGACTTCTGACCTAATTTCTGTTGGGATATGCTTCACCAATTAGGAGTATGCCATGAGCCTTAAATTCAACCTCGACAACGGAGTCCATATAATTTTACCACTTCCTTTTCCTACCAATTGCTGAGAGTGGCGAGGTTATTACTGGTTAGGTACTTATAGCACAGAGGCTGGTGCCCTACGATTGGTATCTTGCACCTATTTGATATTGTGTAAGGATCCCCTATTTACCCCCCAGGTTTTGCCTGTTCACATCTACCCCGAGGCGTGATCGTTACATGAACTTCCTTCTGTGCAACTCAAAGTGTCCTCTGTGTATCCTACAATAGCGTTTTACAAAATAACTGTCAGTTGTCCAATGATTAATTTATATGTTCCATCACCATTTTCGTTTCGATAACAATCACATAAGTAACACAACCGCTGTGCACGTAGCGGTTGATGTGATTTGGTATAGTTGAGATTTATTCTCGTGCTGTTAAAGGCGTTCCCGTGAAATATGGTGTCAATGCCATCGTGTCGGGGAACCTTACTTGCCCTCCCAAAAGACCGCATCCCAGAGAAAACCATTTGGCTGAGCTGGATGAAGACAATTTCGCATAACTATTTAATGATAGTTTCCGTCAATTTTGTACTCGGCCTTCGTTTATCCACACGTTTGTTGCCGGTGGCCTCCACTATTTTACCGTAACCGTTTTCTAACCCTCTGATGTCGAACGATTTGTAGTTCGCCATGCACCACATTGTACTCCTGTATTGACCACCCTGTCACAAGCGTTTCCGGAGGTAACTGGCTGATTTCCCTCATTTATGAGTTAGTATAAGAGCGGTTGGCAGGACCGGTCACGTTACTTTTAGGGAAAATTTTTCGCTTCGCTCTTTCCAGCGCTCATTTATTCTCTTGTGGATCCCACATGTGAACGGTCGTTTACAACACACTAATAGCCAGACCCTAACCAAACGCAGGGAAGCCGAAAGGTTCAACAAGGGATTTATCCCAAAGTTATTAATGGAAGCTAACTTGTGCACTCGATTTTTTTCACACATAGTATAAGCTTGTGTTACCCCCAGTTAATGTTGACCAACTATCCTAAATAAAAGGGTTATTTTGGTGTTGTTACCAGATAATAATATACGATACACAATGCATATGTGCCTGCCACACATACAAAGTGCAGAAAAATTCTGTATCGTACACTAGGCTATTTGGTATACCGTGTGAACGTGTGTCAGTTGTGCTTCATCCCGTAGGCAGCACAACAAAACATGCACCATATATCATATTTACTAAATATATTGGTACAAAATTCAGAGATCTAAATCGAAGATGTTCGTTTTTGCTAGGCGTAATACTTGACCAAAATCAGTATTAGTTGAGTGTGTGCACAATGAGCTGTCCCAGGTTGAGCGTTACTTCAGATTGAGGTGAGCACTCATTGCGGTAAGGATTTATCGGACCAACTGTGTACTTTCTCATTAAAGCGCCTCACGAAGTGCGACCGAAGGCTTGAGTACATAGTTCAATATGAGGGTGCACTGGGAAACTAGAACTAGCGACGAAACGACCTAAGTGAAACGATCTGGTCAATAACCCAATCACCAGGTCACATTTTTGGTTGGGCTATTCGGAGGCAACCTGAAGTGAGTTGGGAAAATACTGCCCAAGTATCAATCACCTGTAATTTCATCCAGTGTCAAGTATACGAAATGTACTTCGGATGAGGAAGATGAACAGCAGTTCGTGCTTGATGCACGCCTGGCAGCTTGATAAACCATATAGTCAACTTCAGATCAAAATATTAACTGTGGACATTGGTGGTCATTGAAGGTCAGCCTGTGCCTTTATCCCAAATTTCAACGAAGAGGCAAACGGCCTAATCTGCCAACAATATGTTTTCTGGACAGTAGGATGATGGACGCCTATGAAATGTTAACTGTGGCCTCGAGAATCAGTTAGTGGTCAGACGTAACCAATGTGAATGGGATTACAGTGGTCGCCATGTGTTCATAAGTCTTCAAGTGGGCTGGTAGTTACCGACTGACATTGAAGCGTTGACACGCTAGGCCCCATGTGACAAATCCGTTGAACGATCGGCTTTAGCGGTGTGCACGACCATGGGTGTGGCCTGTCGTACGCCGCATCTAAGACTACTCTTCGCACGAACCAAGAATCAAAGTTTAGTACCTCTATCTAGTTGTCGCGCACGGTTAAACCAGTTGAAGATGTCACCAGCATTATAACTGTGCACATGTCGGCACTTTATGTCAGTGTGTAAAACTGAAATGTTTGAGTGAAACATAGCCGCTGGAACTTGTCAAACCTCTCGTTGTAAAATTGCTGTGCACTGGTGATGGAATATGCGCAAAAACGTCTTGGGCTTCGGAGCCACCACGAATATTGGTAGGAAATTGAACCGCTCAGCCCGATCACCAGATTACGGAAGTCAACTCTCTGTCATTGCAATTCTACAAGGCAGACATCACGGACAGGTGATTAACGTAGTTGATTATGTTACAGCGCTCAGTTTTGTGGCGGAAATAATCGGAAATCCCTTATCCAGCCAAGTTTCCGACTGGAACTGCAGTGGCCGTTTCAGTTTTCAAAAGGCAGCTACCCGGCTGAATCCCAGAACTTACAACTGCGTCAAATTTATTCACGGCGATACTGATTGGTGCATCAGCTTGCTGAAAACACGGTTTGGCTGGATAGTTGTGTGCAACTTCTAAAACAGTTGTGCTCTGAAGCCATCGATTATTGAGTGCGGGTAACGGCAAGACCTAATACATGCCGGCGAGGAGCTTAAAACGTCCTCAGCAGTTTTGAACAAGCCAACGATACCGGTTCGAGTTTTCTCCGAGTGAAACAGGACTAATGTTGCGTAGTAGTCTTCATCGGACGACCGCAACACTAAGCATTCTGAAGCCCGAAATGCTCACCACGGTTTAACCCAAGTTAGATTTGAGCAGTATGAGGCTGGATGATGGAGCAGCGTTCTGATTAGATAAACCGCTTGATTGTGAGCAGCTAAACGAGGGACCCCACCTTGGTATGTGTTGATTCCAGACGTTTGACGGTAGTTCATCAAACTCTTGGTCTTCTCGCAACGTCTACCGATAAGCTCGATCCACGATAATCGTGTCTGTAAGTAACGAGCCTCTATAAATTCTGAGCCCGTCGAGCAACCTATCCGGATCCAAAAGATAAGACGATCGTTTTGGCGGATTTCTTATTGATAAGGTGCCAAGGTTCGAGAAAATTATGATAAACCGAACAGTGGAAAGCAACAACAAACTCGATATTGAATCCACCAAGTATACAAGTTCCGAGATTAACGGTTCGCGTAAATATGACCGAATGCAACAGTCACGTAATGGCGAAGCGGTCAGGCGAAAATGAAACCAGGGTACAAATAAACAAAGGTCCGGCAAGGGAAAGTGAGGAAGAAAAACTAAACGTTGTCAAGTTTCTACAAGTAACCGATATCAGGGTTTAGCAAAACATTTGAATTAACATTCGCGGTAGAAAAGATTTGTTACGCGCGTTACTTGAGTGTTTGCGTCAGGCCTCGCAGTGAGGGCTCGTAATCATTATCGGGAAGAATTACAATGTAGGATGACAAAACAACACAAAGAGAGTAAACGGGGCGGTGGACGTGGTTATCAACCTTCTATTACCACAAAACGATCATGAAACACTCAACGCAAGCAGCTACTTCAGCAGTGTGCACGATCAACTTCAAAGGTGGCTTCCGCAGAGGCTTCAATAATCGTATGCTGGAACACCTGCAAGAGTCTTCGAAGGCTTAAATGAGTGCAAAGAAATTCATCTGGACAATATGAGGTGTTGCGCTGAGTATGCCTCAGTGCATTTAGTATTTGGTAGTAGGCGTGTACGATACCGAAAGTTTAATATCTCCTTCGCCCATGAGCCCACTAAAGAGTTTGTCACCGGGTGCTTGTTCGAGACGGTGAGTGTTTCGGACCTCAAGGGTCGAACTTTTCTTTCGCGTCAATTTCTATTCCCCGATGATCGACGGACTTACCAAGCCACAGTCAACTAGCCTGCAGCACCTGTCGATACCATGGACCTTGAATATTCTTGCATCTAGTTCGTCGAGCGTCTAACATATTCCTAATGGGCTATGCAATTGCTGCCAAGCCGAAGAGGATAGTCATAAAGAGCTGTTCGTTGTTGCTACAGTGCTAAGCTGAAATGGAAAGAAAGTGAATGGGGCAAGTACAGCAAACCAGGGTGCTGAAAGCACCAAAATTATAGAGCCCCGGAGTTATGAATCACTTTAACGCAGCCAAATACAACAGCGGGGTGCAATTAAGTGTAAACGAAACCAAATATACATACAAACAAATGAATAGAAGGAGCAGTAACCCCACAGGAGCGAAGGTTAACGAGCAGATGGTACCAATGCTACAGATAGGCGGAAATTAATGTTAATAAGAAAAAAGTTTTTAGACACAATTCAGATGGCCGACCCAGACTTTGCGGTGGATGGTTGCAACTATTATCAGGTGGATCTTGAATAGCGAATAGTTGACTAGCAGTGAATAATCCAGTTCAGGGTGGGTGGTCACCAGCATTATGTTTCACTTGCAACCACTTCTGCTTAGTCAACAGACAGCCACTCTGAAAATGTACAATAAGGATGTTCCGCTGCTTTCAAAAGAACGATTCCTACTAATCGAAACCAGAACTGAACGGCACCCAATACTTATAATGATGCTCTTCTTGGTAATTGCAAGATAAGTAAGACTTTCGTGCTGATGTGATCGACCACGATCATAAAGACAGTTGGCTATTTGTTCAACTGTGTGGGGCTCCGGTGGATAATTCGGGTGACTGTCGCCGTTTAATTGGGCAGATGGTGAACCAGGATGATGAAACAACCTTTGGTCGTTACAGCCTCCGGGCGTTCCAGCAGTTTCGTTGACCAGAGTCTATAGCAAGCCCAAAGTGTAAGAAACCGATTGTCAAAATAACAATGATGAACGCAGCGAAAGTGTCACCGGCTTGGATCAAAGAAGACGGAATGAGTGATAAATGGTTGCTAACCTGGCGCTCAGATTGCGTCGATCGTAACTCATTCTTTGATTTCAACAACGGGATACTGGCATGGACAACAGCGTTTGCTGGGAACAGCGATTTAGTATGTCCACAGGGGATGTAAAATGGGCGATTAGAGAGAAGATTACCAGCAGTGGCCGCCGCTACTATTTCCTTGGCGCGGTATTTCGGCAAATTCGTGGTTTCCAACCATGACACTTCACGGTCGAAGGGAGTTATGAACGTCCATTTTGGCACAAAAAATATTTTGAAAATATCCGGGCAATACCAAAAGGCACACTCCAGGAAAAATATACAGATTTTATAGTTGGAATTAGTTGTTACGGTGAGAATAATTGCTCGCACCTGAATATCGCTCACATTTGCATTTCTGATAGCAGGAAGTTACGCCTTTCTCGATAAAAGCATCCCACCGACCTTCATAATCGAGTTTGAGTTATGGAAACGCTTTCATCGGAATTTTCGTGAGAGAATATTTCTTATCACCCTGTGGAGACGCTCGGCTTCGCGTGGTTTGGGGGACATACATGAATCCGTAACACTACCGCACTGCGTTTGTACCGTAGTTCACATTGAATACCAAATTGACCCACTGTGAGAGCTAGCCACCACGTTCGTCGGTTAATCATTTTTGTGCTAGAATCGATCACGTTGGCCACTTGCACACTGCCTCATATGCGTCGCAAACAGAAGCAGCTGTTCACTAACGGCTGTGTGATGGTTTTCAGGAATGGCATTCGGCCGATCGGCATCTACCGGAGACGCTCACAAGGAAATAAATGGAATATGTAATAATACTGTATATTTCTTAACGCACATGTGAGAAGCACGCTGGGTTATGCGCGATCACTGCGGATAATTACAAGCAATACAAAACAAATAAGTGAACAGTAGCAAAAAAGTGAAACCTGCTACTAAAATGGAAGTGGTCAAAAAGAGAATGATTATAGTTTACGAAGCTTTGACGCACGCGACAGGAAAAATATAGTCCACTCGCTTCACAGATTCTGTTCACAAGATGAGATGGTACATTACAAGATGGCGTGACGTTCGATGATTCGAACAGTTCCAGGCCACTCAGGGGTGACCGTACAAATGCCAAAGATGCATTTGTCTTACCATTATAATTAGAGTTATGATAATGTGGAAAAAACAGTTTTGGCGAGGCATGACCGGATAATGAGTCGACGATTTGGAGGGCCCAATGAAACGTGTGGATCCCGGACGTCTAGTGGTTGTTCGAGCAACACTTAGTCTTCTCGCGACGTCTACCGATATGCTGGATGCACGATAGTCGCGTCTATAAGTTCTGAGCCCGTCGAGCAACCGATCCGGATCCAAAAGGGAAGACGGTTGTATTGGCGAGTTTCCTATTGATAAAGTGCCAATGTTCGAGAAAACTATGATAAACCGAACAGTGGAAGACAACATCAAACCTCGATAGTGAATCCACCAAATATACAGGTTCCGAGACTACATGGTTCGCGCGAATATAATCAAATGGAATAGTCACGTAATGGCGAAGCGGTCAGGCGAAAATGAAACCAGG
>QNGE01002862.1:0-45145 GCA_008508345.1 Paragonimus westermani
AAACTAATCGTTTGTCATGTTCCTTCTACATTAGCAAGTGCTTGTCAATTGAAGGAGCCATCGTAGCTGCGTCTGTTCGTAGAGCGAGTGCAGAAACTACCCATTGAAAAACATTCACAATACATACATATTATCTCGACATCATGCCAGTGCGTTTGTTTTCACATGTGACTGTTCATAAGAGAACGTTCTACACTGAAAACGGATCAATATACGACAAGAATACCAGAGACTTCAGGTTTATTCCGTGAATTTTTTGGATATATTATGATTGGCTGCAATGCACATGATGGTGAACGAACGAAATATGTTGTTCGGGTACGCTCATCCAATATGACTAGTACACAGCCACCAGTGAATGTTACCCCTATCCATTAGAGCTTTGGACAAGATCGGAGCATACTATACGCTTTCCTGAAGCATGTGTTCCACACTTCGTAACGGATGCAATAGACATGGAGCCATCTGTGGGCGGTCCTGCAATTAACTCCATTTAGGCGAGGTACCATGCGCCAATCATAGCCTTTTTCGAAAGCTTCATTAATGCCCCTGCACGTATCGGGACTGATGCAGCTGTATCTGCGCCTGTCAACCATGGCTGATTTTAGAATAGTGAAACGCGTCTACGAGGCCACTTGACTGCACCCGTGCTGTAGGTCACAGGATGATCCATGACATTCACTGGTACTTGCCCTCTGTCCCCCATAGGCTGGACTCTATAACCCGATTGGACCACATGAAGGCTTTGACAACTCAAGTGCTCTCTCGGACATAACGCTCTCGTAGCAGCCAATGTGTGCAGTCGGAATCGAAAAGGCCGCAAAACATGACTCCACTAGACCGATCATAATTCAACTCCATGGCCTGAAAATACAATGGAGAAATTCTACAGCCCTAAAACAAAAGGCCTTTGCACAAAAGATAAATTTTTATGCATAAAAGAGGAACCGATGTGAAAAATGTTGCAGTTTATGCACGCTACTAATGCCCTGTGTTCCGATTACCGATACAGCATTTACGGAATACTCTGTAAAGCCCTGGCTTCATTGGTTTCCTCCTTAGACTAAGAGCATTCGATTGCTTTCACTGAAAACGTAGTTTGTGGATAACAATTCGTTAATGTGAGAAACCTGTTATTTTTTCAGAGAGTTCATTGGTGTGATTCTTATTAACCCTATTGATAAGTGATCGGGTGGCTACTCTCTTCCTAATGACTGCATGAGACCAGTTGAGAGATATGGACCAGAATGAGTTTACTGATGAGTAGTCGGGTATTTGGTTTATTATCAAGTTGATCATCACTCACATTCGATCGCATCCTTCGCATTCGGATAGACTTTCCAGCCAGCCACTTTCGAAAAGGTTTAATGAGTTCAGTGATCTCGACCTGTCTCGGAAGTACTAATCGCGGGGTTATCGATTGGAGTTAACAGGACAGTTACTGTGTCTCCTATCGAGACGGTCATTGCTCACAAGCGAGAGTGGTTGAGCGTTCAGATTTGATAATTCGGTCGTGCCTAATGTGAGGTCAATGGCGCAGTGGTTAACACGGTTGCCTCATGATTGGAATGGCTGGAGTTTAAATCCCAGCCGGCGCAAGGATATGCACTACTGACGAGCTCTAATGAGAACGAAACTCGAGTCTAGTGCTTCTTTTCGAAAGAGGTTGGCTGAAAAGTCTATCTGAATGCGAAGGCTGCGATCAAATGTGAGTGATGGTCAACTTCAGAATGAGTTTGTTTGTGGTACACAGAAACATGATATCTCTGTTATACATCAACTCAAATGAACGTCCCTTCGTTTTGCTTTCCGAATTGAATAGAATGCTGCTGCATATTGAGTTGCACAACTGCAGAAATTGGTGATAAACAGTCCGTTGTGTTCATCTCAATCCATTTATCAGAAACAGGTTAAGCACGATATCCAAGCTGTTTGACTTCATTCGTACTAAACTTGGTGCGGATGTTCTACACGGTTCTTCAGTTACAAATTGCTGCCTATGATTCCACAGTAGAGGATAGCTTTTCTGGGGCATTGTTTTTTGGGATTATTGTGATTGGTGCGTCAAGTTGTTCCGAAAATAAGTGTAATCGACAACGTGTCTGAATTCACACAAACTCAACGATACAGGGCCGATTTAAAAAAAATGTACACGGGAAATTCATCATATAAGCTATCTTTATATCCACGGAGCTGTCTAGCATGAAAATGACGTATATGATCGACCAATAAATTGCCAGTGATACGCTTAGAGTCGGGTACACCAAGTTAAGCAACCGCAGAACGATGATCAGTAGTAAACAAACTTGGAATTGGGCTCAAACTTCCCTGAAAAAGCGGATGAGTTCACTAAGAACTGAAGCGACAGACAGCATTCACCATACTTCGTGAGTAGATTTCACCTTCTGCATGTACTTGTTAGTTCCTTAATGGATTGGATGTTCCGATAGAGACCACTAAAAAGCGTTACTTTATTGCCGTAGTAAAACACCGGAAATTTTATTGACTGACACCGTTATAAACCTGAAGCTCCATGCGCACAAAGACTTAGCTGTCAACAAGTCTGGAAACTAAGAATAATGCCCATTTAACTAAAGACACCGGGGTTCACAAAAAACAAACCAACGGTTTGTGGTTATATGTTGTACGTGACATCATCGTTCGATTTAACTTGACAATGCTGACAACGTTGAGACCTTCATTGGCCGTGTAGGAGCAGGGCGGATAGTCGAAATAACTGATACGCAATGTGTGTGGTACATTGTCCACGCAGTTATCAAAATGAACAGCGCAACACGAATACAGATGCGAAAACCTATTCTAAAATTGTACGGGCAACCATTTGTCCGAAATTTGTCTTCAATTTTCATTCATAACTCACAATTCGCTAACAATTCCGTCTCCTGAAAACTGCTGACTCGCGAAATATATTTGAAAACAGAAGATTGCGCGATTTCTTTTCCGGCGAATTTTGCTGTACCCTGTCAGGTACATGTTACATTGTCGGTCTTAATATGACAGAAACAAACAAGATTATCGTAAATAAATGCGAATGCACACGAACGCTCCCTAATGATAGAATTGCTCATCAGCATAGGCATTTTCAGACTGACGACCATGTCTTTCTGTTGGCTGCAACGTGCGAGCAAAGATGGTGGCTGCATGCATTGTTTGTCACTTGCTGGCCTCATCACCGAAGCCAATTCTTTCAGTCATTTTTGTAACCAAAAAGCACCGATTGTTTCAGTTTGCTGAGGTTATCACTATTTCCAGATGGCAACAGAAAGACTTGGTCGTCAGTCTGTAGCTTGTAGTTTTTTCACTAATCTCACCCGACTCCATCACATAAACAACAACAGTACAGTATGTAACTGATAAGATGCAGCGAAATTCGATAGCCAATAAATCATGAAATGTGCCGTTTGTGTTATTTCCGTTTACAATCTCCATGTGTTAGCAATCACGGAAAACAGGACATAAATACCAAAGAAATAATTCTCAAGTAAATATGGTTAGACTTTTAAAAGTTAGCTTATTCGTAGTCTGGAAGTGCCGACGCAGCGGTTCATGCCATGATTTCAAACGCCTGTAGTCGGGGGCTGCAATACAAGCCAGACAGGGATATGCACCACTCATGAAACAAACTCGAGTCTAGTGCATCGTTTCAAAATGTGTATGAAGAATGGGGAAACTGAGTTCACCTAAATGAGAAGCCTGTAAACAAACGATGCTCAGCCTGTGTCAAACTGAACTATGTCTTATGAAACGTGGATTACTAACAGTTACCACTGGCTATTCTCACTGACTTGAAGCTGACATGGAATCGACTCTTGATCTATAGCAAACGCTTACTTCTGACCTGCTGTATGTATGTGAACAGTCCGAACGATGACAGTGGGGGTTGTAGCTCACACATCAACGCTTCTTTCAACGCCACGTGAGGTGACCGAAAGGAAAAGTTTGACACACGCAGCGCAGTATAGCTTGATTGTCAGGCATTTTTCTTTAGCGTGTGGGAACTACTCATGAGTAGCCACCTGGGTTGAATAAAATATTCACAGCTGTCGGTGTCGTTGTGTGCATACCCTGTCGGCAAGCGTAGCGCAAATCAGTCAGCCTCATCTCAGGCAGTCAACCATATTAAAAAGATGGAAGCTCCCTTCTCATTATCGAAATTCACCATGGGGAGCAACCTGAAAGACGCAGAGGAAGCCTCACAGATCATGGGGACAGAATATCCCCTGTGACTATGCTAACTAGTATAAGCACGGCTGTTTCGTAAATGCATGGCCAGAGTCACAGTCCCGACCGTGGCAAGAATGTGCATTAAAGACGAGCTCCAGCAAGAGCGAAACTTGCGTCTAGTGCTTCTTTTCGACAGAGGCTGGCGGGAAAGTCTATCGGAATGGAAATGCTATGGTCAACTGAGTGATAGGTTGAAACGACATAAACTTGTTTGGCCTCTCCGGCAAGGGTATACACGGTATCACTTGAACAACCGAGGTTGATCTGAAGGAAATATGATTCACAGCACAATTTAGAGTGTTATTTCGACATGAAACATTCACATTCCGCATTTTCCACTAACAGAGATAGCCCGTTAACGTTCGAGTTGCTCAGTCGACAGGTCGCATCATTTTTACTCAAAATGGTAAGGACTCATTCGATCTGTCAGGCTTCAGTCTCTGTGACGTTGGAAAGAAGTCAGGTAGAGGTTGGGCACACTGTACTTGTGCATGAAGCATCTTATCTAATAGATTTGACCGGCTGGCGGTGAAAACGTTACATCATGTCACATTTATGTCAGAACGTTACATATGTTGCTGGCGTAATCTCGGACGTAAGGCAAATCGAGAAACTCAGGAAACCAATCAGCCTGTCGCGCCAGAAATCATTACTGTCAATAGCAGACGCATCAACAGAAACAGCCTGTAGGCAACCTAAAAATGCATCAACGTCTTGAAAACACCCAAAACGTTGAGTGATCAAACGATTCAACGTGAACTGAAGATCTAGCAACCCATATGAGGTCAAGTTGTCGACTGTTGGGAAGCGATACGCAAAGCATCAATTCCTAAAAATGGAACGACCAAATTTAGTCCAATTTTATGCATATCCACAGCATTGAAAGTGTGTGAAAAACTCATTCTTGCCAGAATGGAAGCCCAAGAGGGATTCCAGAGATGTTGCCTACCATCGCTCACACAAGCCCAATCTTAGACGCTTTTGTCTACTTAGTTCATTCCATTCTTCAATCGCTTGACAGAAAACCAAGAGCCATCCGCATGTTACTTCGAGTACAGCGATGATCATGGAAGCGTTAATGGCGAGATACTACTTCAATTTCTTAAAGAATCTACAATACGAACTTCAACCGTCGAGATTTCGTGTGATTAGTTTCCAAATCGAAGACAATTTACTCAACGGGAGGATCATATCTTATCGTCACTTACCACTGGCTCCGAGGCATAATACTCTTCCCCTCTCTACTTTCACTCCATAATGCACATCTGTCAGTAGACAATCACACATTTGTGACGAAATATGCACATGGTTTTGTGTTGGGCAACAAACGTTCAACTAGATTCTATTCTTACGCCCTGTTGGACAGGATATCCAAACTAGCACTTTCGTCTGGGCCTCGCAATTTGTCTTTCAACACATCAAAATGTGTTGACATTGTTTTCGTTCATGAAGAGAAAATAATGTGAGAAACTCCCTAATGCCTGCTCCACTCTTTACACAAATAATGAACCTTGACCTAGATTGTTTTCTGTTAAATATTTGCAGATTACTTTGAGCAACGATACGAAATGGTCACTTCATGTTAGCAATATTTCCATCAGGACCCGCAGGTTGTTTATGTCCAGCGCTCAAATTCTCTCTTCATTTTCCATTAATTGACCAACCGTTTTAGCGTGTTCCCTCACTGAATGTATTGGCCACCCGTTGTTTTCCCTGGTTTGATGTCCAAAATATTTTTTAGTTGTTGCCAGATCCCTAAAGCGTTCTACTGACTTTAATGTCTACCATCGTTTCAAAATGTGCGGGAAATTTTCGGCAAACCCTACCATGCGTACCACCCATCCCTTGTATTTGGATCTCTCCAAGTGTTTTCACACTCGACACGAACTCTGTGCAAACATTTATTTACACGTACTCGATTTTATCATTCCTCCGTTATTTCCTATTCAACTCGCTTTCTATACAAACCCAATCTCCTTATTCTTGAAGTGACCTCAAAATTAAATCAACAGATGTCTTTTCACAAGTGATAATAACTACGACCGACTTCTCTTAACCTGTCCTTGAGTTTCATGGTTATACTAATAATTTTGTGACCTAAGCATACATATTCAAATGCCCTCTCCATTTGTTGAAGATGTGCGTATGTAAAAGGCTGAAAGTTCACTCCTAGAGTACATAAAGCATTTTAGTGACTCGAAAAAAGTTACAGTGTCACCAGTCCATGTGTGAGAACAGACGTGCGTTCTCGTTGGTTAACAGAAACAATCTATAGACAACACTCGATTCTGCAGAACATGCGATTTTCGATGACATTATATGAAAACCCAGTACTTTTGACGATGGTTGTCAGCTTTTACATTAGAGAACATATGATTTCACGCGACTCACCTGATTGCATCGGACAGAATGAAACTGCACCCTGAGATAGCTAGCGACCATGGATTAGGGCAACACAGACAGACTTCAGCGAGAACTCAAGCACCCAAAAGTGTCGGACTTGCGTGGGTCCTTTATTTCAAACCACATCGTAAGTTGATCAATCGATAGAATGAGGTGGTTGAAACTGTCTAAGAGATAAGCTGAACGGTCAATTGGTTAAAGGACTGACAGGTAGTTTAAATGTATGCAAGAACGAATATCATTAGAAGGATGTATGTTAATAAGCTTGTCACCACAAACGGAATTCCTACAAGGTTGAAGAAAGTGATATTACTAAGTGCGAAAACATTTTCCATCATATGTTTACACAGAAATAATGGAACATGTTATTTTCCGTCTAAGAATACGTAGCGAATCAAAGCACACCAGACAGAAAAACATGCATTCAAGTATTTAACTGAATTCGGATAAGTATGTTACACGATAAACTAATAGATAGGTGATGAGAGGAATTAAGAAATAACTTGAACTGCATTTAAATCGCATAAGATTATTAGGAGATATGTGTGAAAAAGTATATTATTGGACAAAAATGAATTGACAAGTATATAACAGTGGTGTCCTACGCACATGATCGTCCCATATAAGTGATTGACGCAGGTTGATAGTTGAGAAACTGCATTCGAAAAGAGGAGTAACAGTGTCTGATTTGAATCAGTTATCTATTTACATTGTGCCGACATACACCACAGGAGCAATCGTACGCATGAGCATAGGAACGCTGACATTTGGTGATCTTAGCATTGAATAATCTGCAGCACAGTAATCTAATGTAAAGGGGAAACACTAACTGTAACCAACAGTGAACGTAACGATGGCAAACCCTGTAGAGAATAGAGCAAAAGACAATCGTTTCTGGACGGTTGGATGAGAAAGAAATAACCAAACGGACACAATGGAGATGAGTGACAAGTTGCAGCAAACCGCGAAATGTCCAATAAATCAATCAAAAGGGCCTTCAAAAAATACGAACGTACAACATTGTGGAAAACATCCCAAGCGGTTTTAAACGGACAAAAAATATCGTCTGAAAACCTAATGTTCACAGGGCATGCGGAACAATGGAAGACGAGAAAAATGTGAAAACAAGTTTGAGCGAAAAACAGACGGAAAACGACCGAACCGAAATGTAAGGCAACGAGGATAAAAGAGAGAAAATAAAAGACAGATAAAAGACAAAGGTGAACATACAATCGAAGAGGTTGAGATGAAAATCCAGACGATGAAGCTCTGATAAGGCACAATGTATGGTGAGATTCGACGGTATAAAGCAGGATTTCGGAGTTCACAAGTGTTAGTGTTTGGGATCGATAGGGAGAAGGAAACAAGTGTTGTATGCTTTTCAGACGGGTTTTTCACATTGGTATATTGTGATAAACAAAAACAGAAGAAACACAATGTGAGTACCTGATAGGCATTTGTAAAGAAATCAACATCTCCAAAGAATGAATCTATGAATCAAAACAAACTACTTTATGTGACAATCGATGATGAAGACGGTCACAGAGAGGCGAACGAATGGATAAAATCTTCATCGAACGTGTATAAAAAACAGCAAACATCAGGGCAAGTATATAATACAGATGAGAAAATCGTTTAAACAACACGACAGAAAACATGGGAAAGGAGTGGTTCGGGCAAAAGGTGGGTTATGTGCAAAAGACAAGTGGGATAGAGATAGGGTATCGAAAGATATACGACAAATGATCTACTATCCTAGCGAATCGTATAGAAGTGCCGGGTAAATTAGCAGCTGTATGTA
Source organism: Paragonimus westermani (assembly GCA_008508345.1). Taxonomy (NCBI): domain Eukaryota; kingdom Metazoa; phylum Platyhelminthes; class Trematoda; order Plagiorchiida; family Troglotrematidae; genus Paragonimus; species Paragonimus westermani. The sequence goes on from QNGE01002862.1 coordinate 8,450, forward strand.
TGTGTTTAGATAGATAGACTGGCGCGCTTGTAGATCCACAATGACAACACATGAGTCGACTGGTTCGAACGAAAATGCAGCAAAAGACGAGATCAAGATTGATCGCAGATGGCCTGAAGGAGTAGGATGGGTGCATCAGAAGAGAACAAGGTGGTCACTGTAAAAACAACGAAATTGGATAACGTTTGCACTGCGAAGAGGCCACAAAGCTAAGCCCAACACATAAGCACCAATTTAATGCAATGAGGGTGTAATAACTATTTAGGTACGGTCTGTTTACCCAGGAGGGAACAAGCAGGAGAAAAGGAAACAGAACAAATTTTTCCCCACGAGACCGAAAGTCAACACAAAAGAAAGTAATCATTTTAACCTACACACAATCATATCTTAGAAGCGAACATCCTAGTTCCGTCCCGTGACTTGTCAATTGCATCGCTCTATTGCAGACCAGCTACTTCTGCGATATTTGCAACTTCCTCATCGGTCACTGTCGTACGGGGCTAAAGAAGAAGGCGCTCATCGCATGAGCATCTTTAGAACTGACTCTAGTTGACAAAAACAATATGCAGGAAACGAATCCGATCACAAAGGGTTATTGTTAAATCGATACCTGGATGTTCTGAAAGGCAGTCAGAACAATGTGATAGGTATCAGATGAACCAATGTGGAGTGCGAAGTGTTGGCCACTCTGTAAACTGGTCCCATTATAAATTCAACGTACTCTAAACCGAAAGGTGCTCTGCACTGAATGTGTGCAACAGGCGGCATCAAGTACTAAAAGGGAACGTGGAAGTGAACTACCACAGTACATGTAACCAAACACGACGATCTACATGTGGCCAAACGGGAATAAACAAAACTCAGATTCTGAACACAACTGTTCGTAAATGAGATGTTGACGATCAACAGAGTACATACAAAAATACTGATCCAAGAAGACGTATTTGTGTGCCAGAAGCAAAAACGTGCTCAGTTCCGGTACACTGCAGCCGATGCATATCAACAGCTAAGATATAGGTGGCAGCAAATCATGTTTTTCCCGGTCAAATGGGGACATGGGAAATGATTAACAGACAACAATCAAATCGACATTAATGGACGAAAATGACGTACCCTTCAACACGTTTGTGTGGTCGGTGAGGATTGTTTTCCGATTGTATAATCAAATGAACCATCTGCACCAAAATTATTCAATACAGTCGATGTATGGTCCACGCTAAGCCTCTGTGGGGAACTGTGTACGGCCAGAAAACTGGGACACGGCGGGTTATCCTCGGTGATCACACTGGACTGAGACGATGAACTGGTAGCAGGCTGCGCGTCAGTTGAGGAACTTGCCTGTTCCGGATCGATGGTAGCTTCTAACGAGTAGGCGGGTGGAGTGTTTGTTATGCGTACAGGGATTCCGCTGGCTGCGATATACATCGTTAGGAAATATAGTGATTGTAAGGTAGATACCGAGACAAACATCAAAGGATACAAAGGTTGAGTGATGATAAACACGAACAAAATCTCGTAACACGAAGGACATCTCCGATAACTTCGTTATTTGCAGATATGCCACAATTTGAATGACAGGAGAACCTTGCTGAAGCAAGTCATGATGTTGAAACTACTGCAACTTGTAATCGTTGGAAATCAAACTCGGGATAAAAGGGAGGGGGGCGAACTTGTTCAAACGATCGAGGTAAACCAGCAATTAATTTGAGAAAGAAAAGCGAGTTGAGTCATTGCGAACTTGATATACACATAACTCCAAGGACATACCGGAGAGTACATATGTACAGAGGAAGAACAGCACGCCTCCATTTGAGCAAACCAACGGTAGTAACAACGATAAGCGAGTCTCTCAACACTTCCAAGGGATCAACACAGGATAGTCGGGCGGAAAATCACGGTGATTTCACATCAAACATTAGTCAGTTATAATCCCGTAGCTCACGCGAAAGAAACAGCAGTCCTTAGACAAAATACACAGACAGATTAGGACTGAGTGTTGGGCACAGCTAGGCTCATGATCCACAATTCTAGTGATAACAACTGATAACCAGACGGACTTGGATGCAATAAATTTTCATCATTTCTTCAAAAACACCCAATCAGATTGAAGAATTCCGAACGACTTGATGATTACTTCCAAGTCAGAGTCACGGATTACACTCAGTGGCTGCTTTTACGTAGCCACCATTTAAGTCTGGATTCATCGATGGACCATAGATGCTCACACATCTCCATATGAGAATGGGATTATGATTGGTATAACCTGACCACGACTCACAGGTATACGTAATACACCACCTTCAGTTCGAAGTCTAGCTGGTCCGTTTTTGGTCAAAAATCGCCATTTGAAAGAGTCCGGTTGAAAATTACATATGGATGAGAAAGCGCGATCAAATGTGAAATTCTTAAATACCTGCGTATCATAAACTAGTAATTCCTGGGTACGAATAAGAGAGACCCAAAGCTGTATGAGTGCCCACTTGGACAGGTGGTCTAATCAGGTCGGATCAACAAACGCCTACTGTACACCACAGTGGGCTTACCAAAACGGGGAGGTGTACACAGTGTCTAAGCGTATATCTCCGTTCTACCGTCCCAATATGCTCAGCCTACTATGGTCCACTGAGACTTGCTGAACTGAATCGGTCAGAAGAACTGCCAGCATAAATCCTGTAATAGCCATGAAGCTTCAGTGGGATGTATCCGTCTCTTACGGTCTGCCACACTGTGCCATTACGATCCGATATACAAGAGAAACAATTTTCTGTCACCTTTAAAAAACAATGAAGCGTGAAGACGTGATATCTTGACGTGCGAAGTCATCATCGGGACATTGCAAAGTAGAAGAGATGTGCAGTAACGTTTTTAATCATGAGTGTGGGGTGGCTAATATACCCATTCGATTTTACCTTGAACAGAAATTAATAACAGCATCCGGAAAGGTCTGAGTGATGCTCCCGTTACACTCAGTATCTCTGTCTAACAGACAAACCCTATACTGAGACATCTGAGTTAAGCTGAAATTATCAACTTTATTCAATGTGTCGATTAACCCTCGGAGCCATTGATTGTTAAAGTTTGAGCACAACTCATACCCGATCACATTAGATGAAAATACAAGGTGCTTCCATAGCTAGAGTACTGCTCACAACCGGTCAGGATGGAACACTAATGTGCGTTAGACAGAAACGTGGGTGATTTACGCCCCCTCCCCCCCCCCACACGCATGACTCGAGACAGATATCAGTACCACGGTAGGGCTGTGACACCAGTCCGACGCCATGAATTCGCATAAATGAGTGAGTATCCTGACAAGCCCCGAGGAAAGCAGAGGTTGTGATCGCTTGTTGATGGCGTTTAAATTGTGGCAATAAATAACACAGACGAACGCTTGAAGCAACTTTTGAAAATAAATTCAAACATCGAAAACCATGTGATGTTAATCAGCTTACCATTTCATACGAGCTGAGTGCACACGTAGCCATAAGGGACATACGCAAAACAGAGCGGACAGGGTATATAGATACAACCATACAGGAATAAACTGAACAATGGATATCCGGATTAAACTACCGTAGTTATCAGGACGTGTTCAGTTCGGCTGATAGTCTACTTACCAGGGCAGCCGCAATGTCAACACAAACTGTTTGTGATCACATAAAGATAGACAGATGCGCCTTATCATCAGTAGCACTCAGGTTAATTGCCTGATGTCCAGTTGTGTTCATAAACAACACAGTGGACGCGTCGGGGACGGTCGTTCCATGTGAAAATTCAAACAAGTGTTTGATATTTCTGAAGGGATTGTTCATGTGCTGGTCAGTCTGTGCACAAGAACGAAATCCGATCCCTTCATTGGTTAGCCGATATAAATAACGCTAACATTACAAACGAACCCTCATGAAATATGATTCTTGCCTTCCACTACTTTGAAGTGGCGATCAAATTTACGCGCTCCGTCGACTTGGAGATCTATGCGGGCTAAAGTTTTGATCGTTTGGGGTTCAATCACCCAAGGCAAGCCACGGAACTTGATGTTGAGCTAAATACACAGAACGATATAGACAAACAGGGTTAAAGGACACAACCATACGCAAGTAAACTAAGTGAAGGATATCCGATCAAGTCATAACGGTAGTCTAGGAGTGATCAGTTTGATCTACTATCCACTTATAAAAGACAGCCACAACTTTGACCTAAACAGAAAGAAAACTAATTAAGAAACAATGAGATCCTGGTCGGCAGGAGAGCCATAGGTGATCGAAATTAAGGTGTGTTTGACAAAATAGGCATCTTCAAATATATAAAAAAACCTTAGCACAATTAACACAATAATTCTCTGCTGCACAGGATTGTCAGAGAGCACGTATATATATATATATATATATATATATATATATATATATATCGTAATCACGTTCATACATACATATGACTAACTGTGCAAGGCGAACATCGAGTGATACGTACTTATTGTGACGCACCAAATCCAGGCTAGAACCTGTTGTCAAACAAATTTGGCACATCGTTCATATATGAAGATCAGGTTGTTTCCGATGGGAATTCATGACTGAGCAATGAACACAAATCAAAATGCCATCTCAGAAACGATAGTGGCGCATTAGGCACGTTAACCTCAAGTCAACGAGTGGTGACGTGTTCGTCTGAGACAATTTTCGTATATTTGCAATCACACTGAGCATCCTAGATTACAACGTGTACCTTCACAATGAACTGATTTGTCTGTGCGGGATAGGATGACAATTCTGGATATAAATTGAGGATGGAAGAACATTCATTTCTGTTTGGAAAATCACAGTACAACTAGAAACAATCAGAGATGAAAATAAGTGGACGAATTATCCGATAATAAATAACATTGACTCGACTTTTCAAATGAATAAACCACGTTCAAAAGGTACTTTCTATCATTGTCAACTAATCCGGAACCGAGTGGCGCCAACGATGTCACCTTAGAGACAGGATGGCTGGCGCCTTCATGAAGAGAATGCTTCTACCGAGATGATTTTTCCCAGTTTATAGATATTCCTTCCGAGAAGGAATCACTGCACATTATTTGTAAACTAGGTTTTGGAAGGGGAAAATCCACATTGTAGCGTTCAGTATAAAGTGCGTAGATAAGGATAAGCAGAAAAGTGTCCTCTGGTTGTGCATTATTAATCTGGTTGACCGAGTATACGCATCCCAAGGCAACATTCTTGACATGCTGAAGCAAAGAGAGCTTGCGCACCGCACGTAAAGCAAAATGAGGTGTTTCTTTAGGATCGAACACATCAGTAACCGAGACAGAATAAAACGACTGGACAGACGTTGATATTTCCTTTATTGTTGAGAGATAATGGGAAGTCCGTCACCATGAGACTAGATGCGGTCTGATGGATTACGCCTCTCGATGACCTATTCAACTAAACTGGATAGTGACGATCACACCGACAGTCATTTATACCGGGCAAGCCAATAGGTCGAGGTCTGACAAACCACAGGTTGGGGGTTAGATGAAGGGTGGCATCTTTTTTTTTTGTTGAAAAAACTATGTGTTGGTACACTGAAACTCACCCGCTGCCTTGCAGCATAGGCTTTGATTGAGAAAGTTAATCGTTCTGTTGTCTAGGTCTTCTCAGTTCTGGCTGCACTCTAATGTGTTCGACTATTGTTTACACCATCTGTACGTTGTTTGCCGTCACAACTGCACTGGAACTTGATGCGGTGTAACGCAGGCTAATAGGTAAAAGTCTCACAAATCCCCTCCTTCTGGTCCTCTACCTTGGGAGTCACAAAAAGGTGGCAGCTTTTTCGGAAAAAGTACCAGTTTTGGTACACTGTCACGTATACGCTGCCTTGCGGTACAGGCTTTTGAGCTGAAGGCTTCGGTGGAGAATGCTAATCGTTCTGCTGTTTAGGTCTGGGCTTTCTGGCAGTATCTCAGCCCACACACAACCATGATTACTCAAAACGCCGGTAATTCCATACTGCATCGGCCGTCTTGTGGCATAAATCGTGTCACCCCATCAACTACATACAGCAGGATGAATAGGCAAAATATGCTACTGCTGACCCCTCCCCCTGTCCTATCAAGTTTAGCTCTCAAATTTCTCCAAACCTCCATTTCTAGTCATTACTCCGCAGGTCCCACAAAAGATATAGCTAACCATAGTTACACTGTGAGGATAAGCCCCATCTCCTAGTATTCAGCTTCAGGCCTTCCTCCTTCCTTGATTAGACCTAGAATGAGAATTAATATAGGTGCTTTAAACGTTCGCAATCTGAAACAGACAAATCAATAGGCCACTCTCGCACGAGCATTAGACTCGTTGAATGCCGATGTCTACTACATTTTGGAGACTAGGATCTAGAACAGTAGTCAATGTATGAAATTAACAGCACCCATACTGACCACTCGATAATGGTTATACACTTCAGGTGACTCCACGACTGCCGCTATTGGCCAGGTCTAGGTGCAAAACTCCCAAAAATCCTTTCACTGGGTCTGTTTATCCTCCACCTGGTCGTAACGACACTAGCGTCAAGGACGCCTTTTAATCAGATCTGATCGCTCTCCTTCGGTCGACATCTAGTTCTGAGGTAGTCATTTTGGCCAGAGATATGAACATCGGGGTCGACCGCCTTCATGAGGTCGAGTCTGGTTTAGGTGGCAGGTACGGGCTAGCATCACATCAGTCGGATAATAACAGCAGACACAAGTTCTAGCCAGTACAAGTTTTAGGCATCGTGCACGTCAACGTTATACTTAGTGCCCACATTCTACGAATCAGGCCTGGACTCAAATAGACCACATAGCTGTTAGGTGTAAATAGCGTGGTTCCACTCAGAACAGGTGTTCTTATCGGAGCACCTACTTGGATTCAGATGAAGCGTTGATACATTGTCGTTTTCTTCCTACTTTTAGTGGAGAACGATCCCACCGACAGTAACGACTGGGTGTTAACAAACTGGCTACACCATCAATACAGCACAAATATCGAAAACCGCTTAGAAGGCTACCTTAGTAGTTACTTAGTGGTTAGAAACCAGACGAAAACTTCTTTCTGGCAGTTCACATAACAAGTGTAGAAGAGATATCCGTAGGAAACTGAAACGTTGTCTAAAGGCTGATCGTGAGGATTGGGTAGTGGAAAAAGTTAAAGAAATGGAAACCACTTTCACTTCAGAGAATACCGGCAAACGCTTTAAACTGACCCATGCCACTGGTCTCGGGCAATCGTCTGCCAGTGAACCTATCAGCGACACAGATGGCACACTCATCCATAACAAGTCCAGAAGGTTAGTGCGGTGGGCAGAACACGCTGAGGGTCAAATTAGCTGGCCTCCTACTTCCACTGTGTTGCCGCCACTAACTTGCAATTTAGCAGCCCGGTCGGTAGGTAGATTTAGCACCAACCACTGAGACTGAGCTCCGCAATTGCATTTCGACTCTCAAACGTAATAGGGCTGCTGACCTAGATGAACTCGTGCCGCCACTTTTCAAAGAAGGTGGGGAGGCGTTAGTAGAGGCCTTGACGCAGTTGTTTCAACTTGTGTGGACGATGGAGACCATCTCGCCGTGTTGCGGTCACTCGACAACCGTTCCAACATACAAGAAAGGAATCCGGGGCTTTTGCGAGAACGATCGGGGAATTAGTTTGACCGCAGGCATTTCTGGGGTTCTGACATCAATCACACTTCATCGACTCACTGCAACTGGGGAGGCAAACATTAGGGAAGAACAAGCAGGGTTTCACCCTGGGTGGGAATGTATAGATCACACTTTCACCATTCGTCACACTCTGGAGCAGCGCCATGTGTACGGCCAAAAATCAACTGCCGTGTCTCTCGACCATAAAGGTGCGTTCGACTCGATGGACCGGTCACTGCTTTCAGAGTCGCTGAAACTCATGGATATACCGACCAAGTATGTGAACATACTATCGATGCTTTATTCCCATACTTCAGCTCCGGTTAGGGTTTACGGTGAACTGTCTGACAGTTTAAGCGCTATGAGCAGTGTACATCAAGGCTGTACCCTTTCACCATTTTGTCAACGCTCGCGAGACGCCGGCGTGGACCTTCTACCTGGTAGAAGACTGACTGATCTTGACCATGCTGACGACGAGATGTTGGTGTTTGACAGCTTTTAAGCAGCAACAACAATGTTGGACGCTACTTCGCGTTCTGCTAAGTACTACAGAATGGATTTTGCAGTCTTGGAATGCAAAATGCTGCTGCAAAGTTGCCGTGAACAAGCAGATTTAACGCTAGATAACGAAGCTATGGAGGTTGTCGACCGGTTTGTGTGCCTGAGAAGCTGCATCAGCGGCGGCAGTGGAGGTGTATGAAATGAAATAAGAGTCTTTAAGGTTAGGGCGCTGTTCGCTAATCTGGGAACATCTCTGGTGACAGAGAGGTATCTCTCTGAGGCTCAAGGGTCGCGTGAGGAATGCACTACCTCACGGTAGCGAAACTTGGTCGATCAGGTTAGAGGACGTGAACCGTCTTCAGGTATTTGACCATCGACGTCTACGTTCAATCGCTCGTACCGGGTGGCACCAGCGAGTAAGTAATGAAGAGGTTAGGAAGTAGGTGTTTGACATTGATTGTCATCGAGTTTTGGTTCAATCCTTACATGTCCACAGAGTTAAGTAGTTAGGTCATGTATTACGGGTGCCAGCTAGTCGTCTGCCACACCGACCACTCTTTACCGAGGGCGGGACCGACTGGTGTAAGGTGTGTCGTGGGCATATGACCTGATTGAAACAAATGAAATCGCCCACGAAGGGGTTGGTTCTGTGGGATGTTAGGGACTTCCTAAATGCAACCTAAAAAAGAATGATCAAATGTCGTTAGGGACGCTGACCGAAACGGCGTGAAATCGAAGTCGGTGGCAATTCTGTTGTGATGGCTCGTCTCCTTTAATTCTATATTTAGCCACTGGCCGTGTTGACTAGACTTATTGTGTTGTAATAAGTTGGGCGAACATGTATGAAGTCTGGACCATGGGATTTCTAACCGCCGCACCGCAATATTTAAAAAAACTGTTGATCTGACCGCGGTGTGAGATTCGAACTCTCAAAACTGACCTGAATTTGCGCCGAGAGCAGGCTGACTACCGAGTCGATGACCTGACATGGGGGAGTGTGCGTTTGGCATCGGAGAAGTCGTGGGTACACGTTTCACAAACTGGATGGCTGCCAAAATATGTGTAATCCATTTGACCTTATCCTCTTCGGACACACAACGGAACAATTGTGATACAACCGCTTTTCCACATGCAGGCAGCACATAATCTTGTGTTTCCAGATGATAGGCGTGAAATTTGAGCTGAATGGGAAAGGTCGAAGAGGACGGGAGGAAAACAACGGGAATGGAAACATGTGTTAAAAAACTTAGACGCCTGTAGGTCATAGATTCATTCAAAACAAGTGATCAGTTTGATGAGGGACATAATCGTATCAAGAATTGAGGGAGGTCTTCGACCTTCTAAATCAATCTGATCGCATCTTCAATACTTTCCGGCTCAACGAGACCTTCATAGCCGACATTGCATCGTTTATCAAGTTAAAAACCTGAGTAAATTTCCGTATCAGCTGCCTGGATCAGCATATTTCACAAAACCCAGCCGAATCCTCACCTCGAGTGCGCTATGTCGTTGTGTAACACAAACAGGTTAAACAAATGTCTGATGTCTGTCAAAAATGCAGCCTGCAGTACTGTAACGTGGAGAAATGAGAAACATACAGTAGATTCGGATAAAGTAAACGACAAGATGGCGACCAAAGACAGTGCCTGAACCACATTTTGCGGAAAGTTTGGAAAGTTGAAGCTGATTAAAACAGAATCTCTAGGCAGGAATCCGTATCCTCCATTGGAGGAAAATAACTACCAGCGAGACGAAGTTGTAAGCGTTGATGTTTGTGGAATCCGACAAGATCGAGGAACGGCGTTGGAGAGGTGATAGCTTTATGATTATCGGCAGCCAGGGATAAAATGCTGAAGAAATCATACGGAGATGTTCATATTTTGAAGCAATTGCCCCATAAAACGGAGTACTGAAAAACACGCGACAATGCTTCCTGGACAGACGATACCAGCCAAAAAAAGCCTCGGATAAATTGCGAATACCAAGTCGAATAAGTCTTATACCCACAACAGGGTAAATTTTCAGCCTTAAACATATACCTGCAAAACAAATGAGTTTGAGTTACACAACAGTTATAAGCAAATTATGAAGGGGAAGATTGCGTTCTGAAGAACACTAATCAGCGGTGATTGAAGATGGGACATGACCCCATTAAAACGGGTAAGTTGGCTGTGATCGATGCAACAATCATGACAAACATTAACGGCTGAGAGATGAATGCAGACAAGGTGGGACTCTCTATTAATACTGTAAAGTGTATCATGAGAGTTTGAGGAAAATACGTGAACCGATATAGATTTTCTATCAAATGATGAGAAAGTGAAATGCATTAGCGGAATAAATGAACTGTATGGGAGCTACGAAAGTGATTAAACTATTCGATGCCACCTGCATGATTATTGAAGGTAGAGTTGAATCCAATTGGCCTATTCATGCTCTACCATATTTATCAGAATTCAGAGCAGACCAAAATTGTGCGGAGCATCCACAAACCCTAGTGGACTACCAGGCAATCGCATTGTCTGTAATAACAATTGGGTCAAGCGTAAAGTGCCCTCAAGGAGAGAAGGGATGTCAAACAGTATCCAGGAAAATGGGGGCAGACAGAGATGCGAGATGTTTCAAAATAATAATGAACATAATTAACAGTAACACATCAGTGGATGATATTCGTACCGAACCGCTATACAGCTATGAAGCAAACAGACATTTAAAGAGTATAAGATAGCAAGGGATATAACTTATGGAACAAATCTTAACTCAAACATCCTAGATCAATCTACCCATAAACAAATGAGTTAAAAGTGAGGGAAAGGTAGTTTACATACGGCATTCTTTCCCTGCTTTAAAAATTATTTTTACTTCGCGCATAATTCAGAAAAAACATGAACGATACTGAGTCAATTCCACCGGTATCATCTCGGACGTCTGTCACAGGTAAGGTGCGTAAGGAGTTTTCCAGTCGGAGAGGGAAAAGGGAACTACGATCCCCGACTTATTAGCGGTCCCCATTTTTCCATTTGTGAAGCCAGTGACCAGCCATCGCATGCCTTGCATTAGTGCGGCAAGGTTCAGTAGAGTATACAGTACGTTTAACAGTAGGCTGACATTCATCACACATGGTCTAGCCATTCTCAGATGCATTGGAGGCTAACTGTAATGTGTAACGAGATATACGGACAGCCTCTTATCCAATTCGACACTCAGAGACTGCGTAGCAAAATCACGTTCAGATCGTCACCTGCACACGTAGACTGAAACAGGAGAGCCTGCTTTCTCTAACACCTTTAGGCAAAGGGCACGGGCAAACGGCGTCAGTGGGGAGTGTAAAGATATTGGATTGGACGAACGCATCGATAAGAAGTCAGTCGATGATTCGTAGAAGGCTACGGCGATTGAGTGTCCAGAATGCGAGTGGACTGGTATGCCAGCGTGAACACCAATCAGGATAGGACACTGCTTAAGCATCGGACTGTGTTATGACGAGCATCGGAGTAAAACAAGCTGTTTCAGTGCGTCATGAATTAAAACAAACGAGTTACAAGCGGAGCCGAGGCGTCGGCACCAATTGTAATTTTACTTATGCATCTTATCTACAAAATAACCAATAGAAACTCAATAAACTGAAATTTGTTTTGTGCCACAAGTCCTGCTTTTGATTTCGTTCCGGAAGGTAGCGATTTTTCAACAGGGTGACGTTGGCGTATGATCTAGTATTGCATAGTACCCGGCAGTTGTGGTAAGCATTTGAGAGAAAAAAAAAGTTCCATGTGTAACGTAAAGACAAAAGTACTGTTTTGCTATTGGCTAACCTACCATCATTGGATAGTTCTGGCTGACAGTTTGATATCAATGTTTGAACAGTGAAAGGCTAAACTGACCATCTAAAGTGCACTGGGATATTTGAACAGACGATGACGAAACACGCCAGAAACAAACACCACTATGATGTTGTAGTGGTAGTTTTCAACTTGATGGTGGAAATTACACGGTTGAAAATGTGATTTGTTAGTCGAGAACGCAAAACATTCAAGGCATTTCTCATTTCATTCTTGCTATCGAATACCACTGAGTGCTCAATAGGAAATAGTGTCAAATAGTTAATAAGGATAACTACGCAACGGTTAAGACAACAGTAAAATCGGATTAACTTGCACGAAGGTATGCATGAGCACTTGTCTTACTGAATGAAGGGACTTGAGCGGTTAGTGCCGTTTAGTCGATACAAACCAGAAACAGTGCCAAGTGGCTCTCAGTGTCCACTCACTGCACTTACGTAAGCGCAATCGCTCCCCGACAGCGAGCACTTAGGTAACGTTTGCTGAACACGCTTTGTTCTTTGACTTACCCGTCTTCACACTACCTACAGTAAAGTGGAGCAAGATTCCAGAAAGTTGACGTCATGGAGCAGTGAAAGTGGTCAACAGAAACGGACTCTAGTTTGCTCGGCTTCGCTACGTGTTCATCAAAGATCATCAAAACCAGTGGATGGCGGTAAGCTGGTTCAAAAGTACGAGGGGAAAGCAACAGCTGTGACTAGTAGACGTCCACTATACGGTGCTACCTGACCCATATCAGTTAATTTACTGAACAGCGTAAGGAAACGATTTCAATATGGTTTGAACCGCAAACGCAACACTAGCAGTATTGAACATAAACTGTCAACTACAAGGGATCGGCCATCCTGAAGGTTCGGAGAGAGCGTTCAACTTCGTAGATGTCAATGGCGATTAAAAAACGTAGACACCTGATCCTTGAGCATGGAGAAAATAAAGGAACCGGTTGTCTTCAAATCGTTTGCGTTGATTCGCATACTGAACGCATATCAGTGCGGACGATTAAGAGTACTTGAAAGAAAAAACTTTACTGCTGAACTGATGACGATCGGGAATGCCCGGTATCTAAGACAAGTGGAAAGATAGACCATCAGACTGTGGCCTAGAAATTTCTGGCATGAACACGGACATTTCAGTTAGACTGACTATTCAGCCTAACCCTCCTTCAATATAAAAAACAGCACCTCAATAACTGACAAACAGCAAGCAAAAACACCTGTGGGATGGATGATTTGATTGACGCGTTAGCAGACAAGCTTGGTGTTCGACGAAAACCATACATTCTCGATACTTTACCCATGTGTGGATGTGTGAGTAGCAGTTAAACGCCGTAGTAAGGAACGGTAAAACGTGCGGTCTGATGCTGTTTGGCGAGAAACTGTTTGCAATCGGAATGCCAAGTTCGGCAAATAACCGAACACCCGGAACATTGGTCCAAGCTACCAACTCCAGCACCGTTCTCATGGATTTAATGTTGGATAATGAAAACTATGGAGGTTGTTGTTGCACCAGTGGCGGGGGAGGTATAGAGAATGAAATAGAGGAGCGTATACCTAAGGCCAAAGCAGTATTCATTAAGCTTGCACATCTTGGACGATACTGAGGGCTGTAAAACTTTACGGCAGCAAAGCCTGGTTGGGTAGCACAAAAGAGTGGTAGTGACTGCCAAGCAAGCTCTTTTGTTCAATCTTTACACCTATACAGACTTAGCTGGCTAGGCCATGTACTAGGGATACCAACCAGTCGTCTGGCATACCGAGCACTCTGCCAACGATGGGGCAGACTGGTGTAAGGTGTGTGGTGGACAGACATTGACTCGGCACACACGAATTAAGTCATTTACGGAGGGATTGGTCACTGTAGATCTAGTTCGCCTCCCAGGCTGGGGATCTTGCGAGTCCCAGTGTAGGTGACTGGAGACGTTAGGTGAAATGGCGGTTAGTCGAACTCAGTGACGTGAACAGTGTCGTTCTTTGGTTGAATTGTCTGTGAAGTGAGCACATTTGATGACGCGGGACAGTGAAAGTCGTAAGGAAACTGCCACGATGATAACGTACTACTTTCACTTACAACTCGTTTGTTTGTTAGCAAGGTGTAGGTACCGTGATATTGAATGCTTGAATACAAACGTAGCTATTTTTAGTAGTCAGGACCTTTCCCCATCCCTTCTGTCTTGTTTTTCTTCTGAATCACGGCTTGCTCTTTTCTTCTTCATGGTTGTGTGGCAGTTTAGCATCAGTGAGAACCACCGGTGCATTGCTGCCTACGATGATGATGGTGATCATTCTTAACCATCATATCGATGGTGTATAAACGTTACAGAGAGAGTTGGTCTTCTGAAGGTTCTGGAACTTTTCCAAACCGCACATTCAGTAGCCAAATGTTCATGATGGATGTTACGATCGCAAACACATGGGTAACCCGGAAAAATATACACCTAAAGAATACAGTGATCAGTAAGACACTAACAAAAGAATACGGTAAAAGCAGTAGTAGAAAGGTGAGAACAGATTTGTCAGCGGAAGAATGAAACATGAAAAATGAGAAGATCGATAGTTCTCGTGGTGTTCACAACCCCCGGGAAGTTGGTCATTGCTGAAATGTTGCCACAGAACAGACAATCAACTGTCCTGGCCTATCAGAAGGTTTACAGACCAACTCGAAGTTACTCTCCCCACCTCGTCTCAACATACTACACTCTTCGCTATACACTTGAACTATAGAAAGGAATTTTGCAGACAGTTTTTTACAGACCGTTTTCAGACAGAAGTTTCCGAATCCCCCATGCGGTTGTGCCAACTAGAATTTGTATGTTTCTTTCTGATGGTTGGGAATAGTGGTGGTGTTGTTTGTTCCGTTATGAAAACTCATCGTTACAATTTCAAATCTGAATGATATATCACAGCCCACATAAACGACAAATTACTTGAAATGACAGTGAGAGCAATCTTCCGTTACGCACAGCATTAACCAAGTCAAATCAGGTCAAGAAAAACTGTATACGCCCAGTGAACAGATACACAACACTGGAATGTAACAATCGCAATAAATATGCACCCACAAATATAATTTGATGGGATAGCGAACAGGTCTATCAGTAGAAAACAACAGATAATTGAAGTGTTGTGTGAATTTACATGTACAGATGACCAATCACATTCGTGTCCCGTTTTGAAAGTAGGAACAGATTGAGACTACTGAAAAAAATGGGCAGGCAGTAAAAGTTCGTAATACGCCATACACTTATCAGATATTGAGGGACACAACCATGCACGCATAAAAACGTGCCGAAGTGAGATGATGAAAAGTATGGGAAAAGAAACGTAACAATGAAACAACGGACAGTGAGTAAATAGGGCGTCGATATGACTCTGGAGCACAAGAAACAGAATGAAAATCTTCCCACTGTACTAGGAACTGTCGCTATATCAGGTGATCGGGAAGGATTATGAGAAAAGGCGATGCAATGTAATACAAACACAGGGAAGCGCAAATCGTAGTGGACAGGTAAGACTGTGATATCAGAATGTGTGAAGATTCTGAAGGTGGCGGTATGAGAAACAGAAAAAGCGACCACGTGAACAAGACAAAAAAGTCACAAAAGTGAGAACACGGCAATGAAATGCAGGCACTCAAAAAACACATTCATCATGGCTCAGTGGTGGAGAGTGGCTAACAAACGTAAGATTGCCGGCTCGAACCTTTTTCAATGCATTTTACATAGGCTCGATCATTTCATTTACAGACCATATGCGATTCAACAAGTCACATGAGCGAAACCAGCATGCGATGCGCGTAACGTAGACGACTGAATGAGATAAAACGTAACAGTAAACAACCAGTGCAAACTTACTGATTGACATCTACAATTTTATGGAGTCCAGTGGCAACCATCGAGGACCTCCCACGCGGAATCGACTTGGTTGTATTTAATATCGTGAGTCGCGTAGAACGTTATGTGCACCACACACACACAATTTGTGAGCGCAAAATACTATTGCTTTACCAGTCTGGTGAGTTGGCTACAAGCGAAGAACAGATGACTAGGATGTCAGCCCTAATGATAACTATCACCTACCGGTTGCTGATCAGCTGGAACACTCTGGTTTATGATTGCCAGACGGTATCTTAAAAGACGGTTAATCAAAGACGATGCAGACTGGAAGCAATGAGTACGAAGAAGGAAGAATGGTTATCACAATCCCAAATGAACATGAGCATGGTGTACTTCTGTGCATTACGCCCAGCACGGATGTTTCATACAAATCGCTGGTTTTGGTTAACGCGAATCAATTGCAAGCAACCTGGCGTCAATTCTCACGCACACCTCACAAACTATCTACTGAAATGTGTCGTTTTCAGCTTTTATCCAAGGAGATTACTACCATGTGATACACAAACATAAATGGGTCGGATATTGGTCGTATCAACTCAGTAGTGGGACGGATTGACATCACATGGTAAAAAGAACGGCTCTGTTGTACAGGCTGAAATCGGGATATACCATAAAACAGCACCAACGAGTTTGAAAACACAGGTACCACTAGAAAACAAACGGAAAAAGTGATGCTCACCTGACAGTGCAAACATTGGAAGGCCGGTACTGAGGGAACCAGTTGCCAACACGATTTACGGCAAAGATCACAATAGGCCACGCGCGGGAACCGCATGTGTTGCAATTTATGTCCCTGTGCCAGTACGATGAATGGCGACAGTGAGATAGTTTGGATTTTCAGATTAGGCACCGTCACATTGGTGTCGACCTTGTCCAGATTGCCGTTGCTGCAGCTCAGCACGGAACGGACGATCTGGTTAGAATCGGATGTCTGACGCCGACCGCCTGTCACTGGCTGAGGGGTGGTTGTGCTTGTCGTGTTGGCAGTGGAGAACACAGTGGAGGAACCAAAACTTAGTTTGCGTGGCAAGGTCAGCGAACTGCCTGGGAGAATGGGGTTGAATACGAGGAGGATAAAACAAGCGAATCAGAAGTTGGTCAGTGTACACAAGCACGGCACGAGGCAACCTGTGACGAACACTTTCATGAAGCACTAGTAAGGAGTACAGAATTATTCAGAAGGCTTGGCAACCATCAGAAGAAAGGCCCACCGGAATGTCAATTAGTTTGGTTACGATTGTAAACAGAAGAGATTGTATCTACCGGTCCTATTAATCAGGATTAGGGTTGTCGTAATCCAAGAGTAAATGATTTCAGGCAGCCGTTGGTACTTAGAGTGATCAATACATGATGTTATAAACGTTCAGCTGAAATAATGAGTACATGACACAATCAACAGAAACTGGGCAGTTTTGCCAGTCGGCTGATCGTGTATGCGAGGCCATCTGAAGTGTGCGCTGATAAATAACAATATTGCATACGTGCTCAATCCATCTAGCATGGAATACCGGTGGAGAGAAGCATAGTCAAACACAGCCATCCCACCGACGGCATCGTCACGAAAACAGAGATCGGGACGAGCGATAAGAGGGTGGCATTAACCCAATGCAGTCTACCGAAAAAGCAATGCTGGAAAACCGTACAGGCGAATGTCCAGACGGAGGGCACAACCTACGGCGATGAGTGTAGAAATCAAGCGAACGATGTGTAAATTTTGTGTGCGGATCGGCGGAGATTGAATAGTTTTGCCAACGATCAGCCTCAAACCTTCATGTTAATTCCATGCAGGGGGGGGGGCAAAACGCAGAACCGACATCGATGATGATCAGGAGAGTTGGGAGTCAAAACCTTCTAGTTGGTGACGTGAAAGAATGCGTGGTATATATTGACAGCCATATCCTGAAGCACCGTTTTATTGAGCCCTCAGAAACAAAGCAGACGATCCTTGGAGCCGATTTCCGCACTGAAACAGATGCCATGATTGAGCCGAAGCTCAAAAACCGTCAACAGGGTATGTTTCCCTGAAACTTGCGAGACAGCGACAAACTAGTTTAATTTCAAGGTGAACATCACCCAAATTTGATCGCAACCTTTGTATTCAAACAGACTTTCCGGCCAGTGTTTTTCGAAAAGAGACACTAGGCTCAAGTTTCGCTCTCCTTAGAACGCGTCAGTGGTGCATATCCCTGCCTAGCAGGTTTTATGAGATCGAAGATTTCGACCTGTCTCGGAAGTTTTAATCGTGGGGTTATCGATTGGAGTTAACAGGAAACTTTACTCTCTCCTCTCGAGACATTCGGGCAACCTGATCACTGCTCACACGCGAAAGTGGTTGAGAGTTCACGCATGATAATTCCGTCGTACCTCATGTGAGGTGAAGGGTGCAGTGGTCAACAAGGTTGTCTCATGGAAGCATGGCCGGATTTCGAATCCCGACCGTGGCAAAGGTATGCACTATTGATGAACTCTAGTGAGAGCGCAACTCGAGTCTAATGCTCTTTTTCGAAAGAGCTGGCTAGAAAGGCTACCTGAATGCGCAGACTGCGATCAAATGTGAGTGGTGTTCAAACTGAAATCAACCAAATCCCCGACTACTCCATCAGTAGTCTAAAACAGCCTAAACCAAGTACGCATGGCTAAAACTCCCATTTGCACAATCCCCTTGCTCCGGTCTACGGTCGACAAATAGGCGGAGGTACTTAAGAACAACGATGGTCCGTATGGATTCTGCGAGTGGTTTGTCCATGAAATACCAACAACTGTAGAACACCGGCTCATATTGAAGACGGAGTGAAAAGGCAAATACGGAACATGCTGGATGAGAATGTTATCGAGGGAGCAAACAGTGTCCGTTGAATCCGACCACTTCGACCACGTCCTCCAGGAATGCCCGGACGTTTTCACCTTCGAACAGCTAATGTATCTTCATCCTCACGACTGTGACCGTGAAGGATGCTTGGTTTGCGGGGTTGTTTATTGCATGAACTCGCAAAGAGTTTATGTTAAAACATAGGACCACGAACATGCACACTCATTTGCATGGCTGACTTGCATTCATACACGTTGGGTAGCATTATGCTGTCATTCGTCATGGTGGCACGTCTCCCCTAGTGCGTACACACTATTCCAATAGTCGCCTCTGATCCATCGTCTTCCTGTCGTTGAGACCTGCCCTTTAGTTCGCGAACATACGCACTATACCATTCCCAAACGAAGCTGCATGCTACTCAACATTCCCACTTTCTTCTGAGGTGCCCGGGCTTCTCTATATCCGTTAACGAATTCTTTACGACCGGTGTAGTGCTGTCTGTTAGCTCATTGCTCTTCTCCTGGTTCGCCGCGCCGGTAAATCAGACCACTTTGCTAACCCATTGTTATGCACTCGTTTCTTCTCGCCGTCCCTCGTGATCGTGTATACTGGGCTCTGTTCGGAAACTACCAACTACGGACCTTTCCATCTAAGTAGAAGTCTTCTTGAGCTTGGGCCGTTGGCACCTGTGTTCCGATGATCTCAATATTTCACTCTTTCTCCTGGAACGGACATTCTAGCGTTGTCAAACCGTTGAGAGCTTTCCCTTTGTTTCCGAACGTACGCACTATACTACTCAAAAACGAAGGTGCATGTTATACAATAGCAGGATTGCTGTGATACCAGCATTGATTCGGAAGACGAGTAGGTGCCAAGGAGAGACGAAATTCACGGATGCATTCAGACCAAAAATGCAGGCACACTTCTCACGGTGGACCATAAGTCTAGAGCTTGACCATTACTGTGGTGTGGAAAGTTATTCGAACTAGTTAGGAAGGGGCAGGCAAACGGCTCGATGGAAATCAATATGGGGTTATCAGTACAGTTAGTTTTTTGTCGTATGTTGCAGTTTGTTATGTTATGTTTTAGTCACAATCTGGTTTTCTTCGAAATCAGTACACAACTGTATCATCACTGGTTAATCCACACAATTCGTCTTTGTCACAAGTGTTGCCCTCGATTTAAAAGCTACGGAGTTCAGGCAGATTAGTGAGATAAGAAAAATGTGCGCTCATCAAACTGTGTGCACATATGAAGTAAATTTTGAAATTCTACCATGTAAGCTTCATCAGTAAGATTAGGAGACGTGCCATATTAAAAAAAAACTGATAACTAACTAAATGTACACACGATCCTAATAGGAAAGAAATCAAAAGTCAACTATCAGGAAAGCAACAAATCATACAGTAATGAAGTATTGGGAAAGAGAAGGCTATTGGTTCTAATTTGCTCTGAGACCCACACAAACAAAAGGTGATCAGACAGAGGAAGGAGAGGAAATAAATTGTTGACAACCCATGGGAGAGTAACAGCTTGAAAAACCGAAAGCTGTTCGGAAGAAACAGTGTCGGTCGTTTCAGATGGGTTACACAGTAGCGTGTTTTGGGCAGGGTTTCATGGCCCTTCGAAGGTCATTTTGAAGAACCCTCAGGCGCATACGGTCAATTTACTGGTTCACCTGAACAAAAGTTCTGCGGCTATAATCGTATACTTCGTTTGAGATCAAAGAAAGAAATCTATGGAATTTAAACACGGTGATCGTAGTGGCGATGGTTTTTGTTCAATTCTTTCAAATGCTAATCCAAGGAAAAAGAGACATGGATATCCTTTCACAGTTCTTATGTAGTGTCCGGTACGCTCAAAAATAAGACCAGCCTTTGCCACGCTTTTTGACGCCTATCCTCAAATCGACATTTCACGACCGATTTCGTCATTGTTTAGACTGATCAGGCAGAGCCAGTTTGAGTGGGGGCTCGAACCGGTCAGTAATCGCGTTACGATCCTTTGCGGCTATAGCCAGTGTAAAATGGTAATCCACAGTGGACTGTATTCATCCATACAGACGGAATGAAAATGAGCTGTAACGCAAATTCAGCCTTTTTCTATCGTCATATGCTAACCTAAACCATCACATATCAACTGCGCTGATTGTGGGTCTTCAAAAATACTTGACGATTATCAACGGCTCAGTGATGCGTAACAGATGAGCAATGATTGAGACAAAAACAATTTTCATCCGTAAATATTGTCTAAGTGGGGTGTTAAAAAAGCGCCCTAGAAATTCAATGTCTAAGGTCTGGATGAGTTGAACCTATTTAACGTTTGGACGTGTGAAAACTGCTTCTAGTCAGCATTCTCCACACGAAAGTAGTGAACACGTCCAAGGTGCCACAAAACTGTCGTGGGCTTAACTAGCGGCAGTCGACAGCATGCTCCATTCCTCTTGAAGATGTTTCGATTTCTGTTACAATTATGACCGGGAGAAAACAAGGCAAAACACCACGAAACACGACTGCATGCGAACCGCAGTGATCCGAACCAAACCAGGACAACAGAGCTGGTGTGACCATTTGGGGGCCTGTGTGCTAGCACTCAGACCAGAGACAAAATTTAGGAGCTTAGCATCGGTATTTATGGGTAAATGATTGTCTTGATCTGAACCGTCGAAATTGAAACGGTAGACGGTTAGTGCACCAATCAGCAGCAAGCTTAGAATAGGACGGTAAAAATGGATTTTCGCAACAGTGGCACGTAAAAATAGTTCGAAATTTACCAAATACGTCCAGAGAACACATCAACAAAAAAAACAATTTCTGAGGAAAACGGGCTTCTCAACAACTGTCGTCCGTGTTCCGTCTAACCATGGTGTATCACAGATGCGCTTAGTTTATTCGAGCGCTGAATACATTGGTAAAAAACAGTGTAACCTAGTGTGAAATTGGACGAATACGGTTTAGTTCGTCAGCTGGCGTTCACGTAAATCTAATCGCAGTGATCAAACAAGACCGCTAAAAACTTTCCATACTGAACCAAGAGTTACCTAACACCATCAGTTGGGAATGAATGACAAATCCTAGAGAACGATCTATTCGACCAGTACGATACAGGCTCTTTCACGACCACTTACTTGGTTAACAGCATCAAGGTGCCTACACCATCCAAACAAATAATCCAGCTATAGGTACACAGCTAATCACTAAGTCTCGCCCACCATACCACGTGAACAACAAAAATCTTTGCATCTGGCTCACAACTCTTCTCACATCTTCAATGCCACTTCGATTGTCAAGCAGCCCTGTGACAGGTGACGTAGAAATAACAAACCTACCATTACAACTCGGTCGAAACTACCGCTGAACCCGATCAGTTCAACATGAGTAACACGTGACATTTGCTGATTTGCAAGGCGGGCACACTGTCCAACCAAACAATCTGAGATGAGTGTGCGGGTTACTACCTAAGCTTTGGCACACAATCACCAAATTCAGGTGATCCGCACACAACACTTAGAGTTCGGTTTCTGGCAGACCTGGAATGCAAGACATTCCCTGCATGATACCCGCACACGTCGCTAAATGCTATGATCTCCTTATGGACAAACAAGTACTCAAGAGATTCTCATACACTCGTTGTTCGGTCGACTGTGCTAGTTTTCTGTACTCTCACTATCCACGAGTAACTGTCTGATAGGTTAACTCGTCCTATATGATTCATTTCTATGAGAAACCATACTGTACGGCTGTGAAGCCCGTCATAACGAGTCTGGACCTTGACGTGGTGTAACCTGTTGGACTAAACCGAACGATGTGGCGACCACATCGACAGAGTCACTCATGTCAGGCAGACCGATAAGCAGAGGTATTACAACGCCCCTCCAGAGTGGAAGTTACAAAAACACCAGCATATTTTTTCGGAAAAAGTACTGGTTCTTGTATACTGTCACGCACCCACTACCTTGCGGTACACATGAAAGACTACTACAGCTATGCGCATCCTACGGTCTGTATATTTCGAGCACCGCATTCCAACACAGGAAGAAGCACTGTATTACTTAGAGACATCCGTGTGCTTCTCAGCCGTGGACACAGTTAGATCATATAGCAGTTAGTTACAGATAACGCTACTCTGTTAAGGATTATAGTGCCTTTTGGAGCAACCACCTGGACTCGGACCATGCCGTTGTGCGTGCCCGTTTCGTTTTGTCAATTGCCCAGAGGACTTACGCACGTAAATACAAGGTACTTAACTGGCATTCGAGCGATGAGGATGTGAAGAACGCTTACCAAAAAGCGTTGGCAGAGAATTTGCCCAGTTCGAGTCAGACGAACGATCCTAACGAACACTGGGAACAAATCGCCGAAGCGATGAAAGCGTGCTGTGAAAAGGCATGTTCCGAAGGAGCTGTTCAGTCTCGTCAGAACTGGATTTCCGTCGCGTCGATAAATCTTATGAACAAGCGACGCTCTAACCCACCTGGTTCTCAATATGATGACGACCGTTGAGAACTTAAAAGCATGCTGACTAAAAGCTTGCGCAAAGACCATGAGCACTACCTGGTCCAACAATCGAAGGAGATGGAAAAAGCCTTTTTATCTGGGAATAGCAGAAGGCTTTTCTCCCTGATCCGTGGTTGTACTGACCGTCAAGTCGGTGTAAGTGAAACCATATGTGGAAAAGATGGTTCACTTGTCAGCAGCCAGACGCACCGACTTGATAGGTGGGCTGAACATTTTGAAGAACAGTTCAGTTGTCCTCAACCAGATCATGTGGACGACGGGATTCGATTAGTCAGCTATTGCATTCCAGACGGCCCTCCGTCGGAAGCAGAAGTGGTCGTGAAGCTCAAATCATTGAAGCGTAATGAGGCTCCTGGACCAGATCTCCTCTCTCCTTCTCTTTTCAAGGATGGTGAAGTGAGGTTACTATCAGAACTAACAAAACTTCTCCAGACAATCTGGGAGACTGAAGAGGTACCTCGTGATTGGTGCTTATCAAGAGTCATTCCCGTTTTCAAAAAGAGGATCCGAAGTCTATGTGACAACCACAGAGCCATCAGTTTGGTGTCTGTTGCGTCCAAGTTACTCACTGGCCTCATTTTACGTCAGATCAAGCACAGAGAAAGTCAGATACACGAAGAACAAACAGGATTCAGATCCGGTCGCGGGTGCGTTGATCACATTTTCACCTTACGACGGATCTTGGAACATCGGCATTCATTTAGGCAGCCGACGGTCGTGGTATTTTCGGACCTGAGGGCTGCTTTCGGTTCAGTTGCTCGTAACGTTCTCTGGAGCTGTCTCCTTCGCAAGGGAGTACCAGAGAAATACATGAATCTATTGAGATCACTGTACGCTCACTCTGCAAGCAGGGTGAGAGTTTATGGACAACTGTCTCGAGCATTCATCACTCCTAGTGATGTTCGTCAGGTGTCCGATTTCCCCCTTCGTGTTCAGTTTTGTCATGGACGACATTCTGGAGGGTGCATTTAGCGAATCTAGTCGGCTTGGTGTTCAGCTTCTTCTTGGCACTAGATTGGCCGACTTGGAGTACGCGGACGACATTGTCTTACTTAGCCCCTCTGCCGAAGACATGCAGACCATGCTGAGCAAGGTGAGTGACCGGGCCGGTTCGTATGGAATGCGCTTCGCACCTTCAAAGTGCAAAGTGATGCTTCAAGACTCGGCCATTCCCACCCCTACTTTCTTTACTGCAGGTAATCCGCTTGAGACTGTGGACACTTTCACATACTTGGGTAGCACCATCTCGTCAGCCTGTAATATTGCTGATGAGATATCAGCGAGGATAGCAAAGGCACGAGTTGCCTTTTCCAAACTGGGTCATCTGTGGCGTCGAAAAGACGTTCGGTTGTCGCTTGAAGGGTCTATAATGCCTGTGTGCGTTCCATTTTGCTGTATGGTTCGGAAACGTGGCCTGTTCACAGGGAAGATAACAACTGGCTTGCTGTGTCTGACCATCGTTGTCTCCGCCAATTGGCCCACATTAAGTGGACTGAACGCATGAGCAGTGTGGCAGTTCACCGAGGCGTATTCCGGAACGCTCGGGGTGCGCGATCAATTGGTCAACTAATTACGTTGCACAGTTTGCGATGATTGGGTCACATGCTCCGTATGCCAGCTGAGCGTTTACCGTACCGGACATTATATACTGAGGCCACCAACAGCTGGGTGAAACCGCGTGATGGTCAAGCAACAACGTGGTCACGAAATATGAAGACTTTGACTGCTCAATTGAGCAAAGTGGGCAAGCATCGCTTGTCTGGATGGGGTCCTCGTGATCACTCATACCGCTGGTTAGATACGCTATCCGAGATGGCGATGTGTCGCAGTCAATGGCGTACGTGTATCCATACCATTTCTAATTCTTACGCTTAGTCTTCTTTTAGTATTTGTCGACCTTCTTAACAACGTTTTCTTCTAGGATATTCCACGTCAGTGAGCGGTGGCCTGATCCAAAGTACGTTTTGGTAAGGTTCATGGCTGCTATGATAATGATGATGTATGTCAATTCATTGACCACCATGATAGGCACCGTTGGTGTGTACCGAGTTAAGCTAAAAATAGCAATCACGTAACTAGCATCCGATCTGAATTTGAGGTATGAAGACCTTGGTGCAACAACCGGTTGTATTGGTGCTCTTCCGACTTCGTGACCGGGGAGCGAAAGGCAAGAAAGGTCATTCAGTGGCCGTGAATCACAACAACCGAGATGACGTTCAACATACACAAATAACGTCAACGATTTTGGTAAAACCGTCCTTCAATATTATATCTATGTATATATATATGATGATGATGAGAGTTTTCAAAACAAAAGGGGAACGGTCTATCTACATCAAATACTACAGATTACTAAATCAAATAAATAATCGCGGCTAAAGGTAAATTGATTTTTCCATTCTTAACTGGCTGGCCTAAAGATTGAAGATGTGATGTGTCCACCTTTGCCTGCTTACTCGGCCCGGTGGGTGGTTTAGTAGCGTTCAAGTCGACCGTCACACAGTCCAGATAAGAGCGGTCGTAGGTGACTTGAAAGACACGGTCCAAATCCTCAGTCCGTTCATGGATTGCCTCTGAGGGATCGATTCGGCGCACATGATATAAAGCGGTCAGTGGGATCTCGAACAATGGTGAAGTGGTGACCATGTTGGCGGAAGAGGATAAAACATGAGGCGTTGTGGATGGTCCAGGATCCAAAAGAGCCACCGTATCCGGTGAGTAATCCCAAATGAACAAATGAGACGTCGTGAGCTACAGAGTATGGCAGAAGACAAGAAAAACACAAATTTTAGAAATGAGTAACAATAAGACCAAAAATAATATGAAAAAATAGAAATCGAAACGAAAATAGGGTCAAAAGCATGATGAACAATCGTCCATCAGAAAAGTGTGTGAAGCAAGATAATCAATTCTAATGGACAATAACAATATTAATCTGATCACCGATCGTGCACATCGGTCAGCATGTGAAAGGAGAACCAAAAATTCGACTAAATTGGGCCACTCACTTTGACCACACGTGGTAACCAATCCAACTTCTTTTTACGTTGCTGTTTTACACCTAATCTCAAAACCCCCGAAATTGTGAAATCAGTCAAGTGTTGTTCATTTTGCGGAGAATTGGGATATGGATCCACCGATAGGTGGTTCAGACTATCCGCCAAAATAGATAGACGTGGATCGCCGAGTGAATACTGCCGCGATACTGTCATTGTCGAAGGATCTCGAGAACTCGGTGATGACTGAGTGATTGGAAAGGATAGAGTGAGAAGGAGATGAAAAATATGCGTTGAAAAGTATGCCGCGATGAAGAAGACGCAAACCGTATATACATAGCGAAACTATAGGAGAGAGAAAAAGAGGTGAAAATGGGTAGCAAGTTAAAAGTAGTATTGCAAACGAGTGAATTAGACGAACCTCTGAGTGTGGAACACTACACTTAATCAGACTTGACTACTCAATTGAACCGAAATGTAGACGAAGTGGCTAGCCAAAGCGGCAATGTCGGATTCGTTACCATAAGCATCTGAGTGGAATTAAGTGTGTATGATTTTGACGAAAAGGAGTAAGCGACCAAAAGCAAAGCAAAGCTTTGGAACCGACAAGATTCTGTCGTTCTCATATCGTTTCTTGTGTCCAATAAATGAGAAAAATCTAACAAAACTGAAACAGCTTGGAGTCATCAGTCCAGTGTTTTACATTCATTTTCTGAAGCCGTGAATTATCAATCCTACCGCCATAGGCTTTGATATCGTGTCCAATTGCACATATGTGACGTTCTACGGAATTAAACTCGAACGCGTAATGGGCATGAACCATCTGGTTGTTGTCTTTGGCCCAATACGTTCAAAAAAATGCAGAGAAATTTGGTGGATGAGAATTCATCAAAAGTACCCGAGATATTGAAGTCAACTGTTCCTACAATTGAACAGCCTCAGATAGCTAGGCCATGTACCATGAATAACAGCTAGTCGTCTGCCACATCGAGCCAATGATGGAGCCGACTGGTGTAAGGTGCGTGGTGGACAGATGACCTGGTGTAGACAAATAAAGTCGTTCACCAAGGGGTTGGTCATTGTAGTTCGGGTTCACCTTCCAGGCTGGGGACTTCGCCAATCACACAGTCGGTGACTAGAGACGTTAGGTGAGGTGGCGGCTAATCATGCTTAGTGGCGTGAATGTTGTTCGTTAGCCGAGTTGTCCGTAAAGTGAGCGCATTTAATGACACAGGGCAGTGACAGCTGTAAGAGATCTGTCTTGGTGATGCCACCTTACTTTCACTTACAACGCTGTTGCTTTTTAGCAAGATGTAGACACCCTGATGTTGAATACAGACGAAGCTATTTTTAGTGACTAGGTCAGTACTCCTCTATTTTTCCTCTTCTCTTTATGTACATGGTTTGTTTGTTTATTTCTCCATGATTGTGTGACGGTTATACATCAGTTTGAACCGCTGACTCATTACTGTCTATGATGATGATGATAAAGTCTATTGTCTAGTTAAAGCAAAAATCTTGAACATGCACTAGGCTTTCCTACTCAGAGAATACGCTGGTGAACGGTACCGGTTCACATGCGGTGTTTTGAACACGAGTGCAATGCCACAGAAAAAGTGAACGAAGCCGCTGAGTGGACGGTGGCAATCGTGCTGACTGGAAGCTTGGACGCTCATATAAGCAGGTTGTGCTGGCCAGCGTGGCTTCGATGGCTATCACCCTTGTAGCAGCTAACGAGTAAACCTGGTAAGACTCCTCGTTCAGCTAACAACCGATGTAATCCTGTATAATCCTTTGTCTTTTTATAATGCGTGTCAGAATGCTCCACCACGTCGACCAGTCTTCAGTTCGTCATCTTGGTGTCGTGAGAAGACTAACAAGACTTTGTGCCCGATCACATCCTTGACAACTTCGTTGCAGGAAGTTTAGTGGTTCATAAAACTGTAGAACTACATCAGCGTTGATGGAATCTTCGGTAAGATTACAAACTCTGAGGGCGTTTACTAACTCAATACGTCAGTGGTGCCCGCACGACATCAGGTCCTCCGAATCGGTCAAACGTACGAAATTACCGTATGATCAACCTTACGGTACGGCAGCGAAGCGTGATTCACTCGTGCAGAGAACGTTCACAAAGCGTCTGTTTTCGACCAAATATGTCGCCGAAACATTAGCGGTGGGTTGTGAGCACCATATTCCTATGCCAGTTCACTAGCATATCTTTGAGAGGGCCAAACTGTCAACTACTGAGCGTAGTGATATCTCATAGATCTCATTGGTTGGACATATACAAGCTTCAGTTAACAACTCGCCACGTCGTACTCCGTGTGCGAACAGCTGGTTAGGTTGGAAGCGGCAGCCTGGTGGACAGTGTAGGAAGTGTTGGAGGCAAGAAAGTCCTGACACTGCGGTTTGCCTCACTACGGTATTCAACGACTGCAGTCAGAAGAAGGACAACGCAAATCCATGAATGAGGACAGGGTGCGATTTAGTGACCAACGGAAATCAGTGCTGTGAACCTCAATGCACCCTAATGTTTCTATTTAACGTCTTTATCTTTCTTTCTCACATCTTTCACTTAATAGAATGCACAATTTTCTAGTTTATTGCATCAAGAATGCCACTCTGTACAGCTAGTTGCGTTAAATACAGCTATATACAGCGTCCATATGCATACCAATCGACTGTTTACTGTCGTGACTTTAATCCTGAAGTGTGAACCACACATCGCTTACATGACCCTGTGATTACTCAACGAATTGCCCGTAGCCAGTGTGTGATAACGTTTAAACGTTCATGCTCATACCGAAAAAGACTGGTTTTGTGTTTATTCAATTTTTAGTCGTTATTCAGGCGACATTGCTCTATGAGGCATGTCAAATGATTTATGATCAGATCCTGGCTTAAAAACTGCGTTAGACAAATCTTTTTTGGTCTCCAGTTTAAATTTTAATTCATAATCCCGATAAACGACGGAATGCATCGTCATTATCGACTGAAAGCCATCGACCTAAGAATTTTATTGTCAACCCATTCACTCTGTGCATATACGGGGTCATCCAACTGTCCGGTTACGAACATGTCAAATGCACAGGCGGTTTTGCCATTTTTGAGATAAGGTGAACCAAATAAATTCCTTCTGTAATTGCTGAAACTAAACGTCTGTCATTTCATGCAGGATGATCCAGATGGTGTGTTCACTAGACAAAGTTTATGTGAGCTTGCATTGATCCACACTGGCTACACAACTCGTAGACCCCTGACAAAAAGGCGGAAATCTTTGTCAGGGTTTACGAGGCTTCCCTACAAAGTTCACGCTAGTCAAGGTACACTTGGGCTGCTTATGTGTACAGATGCGACTGGAGAGCGTAGCCGGCAGTCTCAAGCGGGCTCAACGAAGAATGACAACGGATATGCAACAGGACGATTCACGTTATCAACTAATTGACAAGCTGCGCTGTGCCAACAGGGGAATAGTCGTAAAACGATTCATTTGAAGTAAAGCCAACTCAATAACTGGTTGAACAGATTTTTATGGACCAATCAATTTGTACCCATCAAAAGTGCAAAGCGACCACACATCTTAAACACACACACAGAGAGATAAATTGGACAACAGACAGGATTGAAGTCGAACAGTTGGAATGGAACGTCTCACTGGTAAGCAAGGTGTAGGGCACTCAACCACAGGTTGGTAGCTTAATTTTCTTGGATAGAGGGGTATAAATCACATCACAGGTGACTAGAAACCACATCTATCGCATGTTCTGGAAAATCGTAGAAAGCTGCCACGACAGAGCGTACGTCTAACAAGATTGGATTAGGTTACGTTCGGCTGGGAGAGTTTTAGTTTATGACAGCAAAATGTGGCTACCATGGGTACAAAACGAAGTGAATCTTCCGATCTTTTACGCAGCATTTAGTTGTGCCTAACGGATGGAAAAAAAACGGGTAAGTAATCAGGAAATCAGAAGACGGAATTGCGACAACCAGAACTGAATACCAGGATAGTATAAATCTAAATGAATAGATCAGGGACCAGGACAGTTGACCCATAGTTTTCTATGTTGTGCACTCTTAACGAGTGCACCCGATCGTCTACCAAAAGGCAGCAAATCCTCAATTTGTTTACTAACACTGGGGCGTTCTGATGTTCGCCAGTACAAACATCATACGGTAACCGAAGCACGCACTTGTCGGAATGCAACAGAATGACAGTGGACATAATGCGCACACGTGTCATCGAATTATTTGTCTGAGAGAAAGACAGTCCCGAACTCAAGCGATGGACCGCTTTAATTCAAACAACGTCGGTAAAAAGAGTGATCACTTAGAACTTTCGATGCGTAAGAGACAAATATATGCTGTTTCGTGTCCGTCCTAGACTCTTCCAAAACTAGGACGGTAAAAAAACAGGACTTCGTAACGAAATTCTTATGCTAAGCTCAGCTAGTATGAAAACGCCTAAAGCAGTTGACTGTTTCGTAGGTCAGTGGACACGAAAATTTAAGCGAGTCCGAGCTGTGGAAGCGGAGGGTTCGTTGTGGGTAATATGCGGCACCGATAAAACTATGCCGTATGACAACGGAACAATTCAAAGTTGCCTAATCAAACGTGGAGCAAGGGTCAGAGTTATCGTAACATGAGAGATGGTGTTTCATGAGAACCGGATTAGCTATAAAATGGTTGGTAGCTATATCAATGTGTAAAGAAAGCGCAAGGCTAATTGCAATATATAAAACTCTTTATGAGTGGGTGAGTATACCAAGTATCAATATTTTCCACACGTTTATAGCCTTCGCTGTTTTGCACAGTCAAAGCCAAAAACAGCCCAAACCATACTAGTTACGAGTAGTAAAACAGAGAGATAAAAATGGAGCTAAGCAAGTGAGCTGTGCAAATTTTGCTTGGGCTGAAAGAAGTAATAAACTGGGAGTGAGATGTTAACCAGAGGAGACATTACTTTATAGGGCATCTGCATGAAGTACTTTTCGAGAAGACAGCATTTCACAATACAAAAAATGTGATGCACGTAATGTTGTCGTGGGGTGGACGCTGAGAAACCATAGAATATTAAACAACCAATTTTGCTGAGCGAAGTGACACTCCAGAGAACCTGTGATAGTTCCTGTAACCTGAAAGCAGACTGAGATTTGAAAGCGAGTGAGAATAGCGATTCTATTTTGTGGAGTCAAAAACCTCAGTGATTGCGACAACACGAAGCCAACTATACAGTTGACAACATGATCAATGGTTTGGTGAAGCTCACCACTATATAGTTTAGAGCGAGGATTTCTCCCAAAATTTCACTGATTAGAATATTTCGTTATGACTTTAGCATACTGCAGTTAACAGGCAATCAGTCACAAATGAACGTATGCTGTACATTTGGGGAAAAACACAGTTAACTTTGTTACAAAACGTTAAAACAACGTTTCAGCATGCTTCTAACAAGTGTTACACAAACAGGAAAACTTGCGTTGAGCAATTCTTCTTTCAGAGAACTAATTTAACAACCATATGAATTGCAATTTCCGATGTTTCAGTAAGCTTGCCTAGCGCGCAACTTCTTGGGGTTCCCAATTCGTCTGAGGTTGAAACAGTAAACAAACCATGCTAAAACGTCAACTTTGTCGAAAAGTAGCCATATTTTTAGCGTGTAAGACGCACTCACTGTTTTGCTGGAAAAAAACCAGGCCCATATATTGTGATGGAGATGAATGGTCTAGTATGATAGAATTTTGATTCTCACTCCAGATTGTCAGTTCACTCAAACCACCTACTGGAGAACACGTCAAAGCTTGTTAACCTGTTCAAGATTACGTTCATCCGTACAGAGACCATGCCAAAAGTACGTTCAGGTAGCTAGTCTACCGAAACTGATTCAATCCGTCCTTCCGTATCAAAATGTGTACCACTGATAGGCTCAATAAATATAACGTTCGATTAACTCCAAGTGTTGCTGGATTTCGTACTGATACAGCAAGACCACATTCCTCAGTATTGTATGAATCATCCAATGAATAGACCGTACTGTCTATTGTGAAGTGTCCATCAAAAACTCGTAACTCCAATCTCGATTTCTTTTCGTACTCACAGTTCTTTTGGTTGCAACTCAGATGAGTAGAGGCCTACATTGATCTTGAAGAAAAAACATAGATGACTCCTGTTGTTGACCATTTTACTTAGTGAAGTGTCTACTAGGTGGCAGAACACAATGTTCATTGACATGTGTAGCGATCACGAAAGACGCATGGCTTAGGATGTTTACTTCTGAACATTCACAAAAAAGTGCGTAGAAAGCACCACCACAAACGTGAGCATCATTTTACATGAATGGTTTGAATCCACATCCATTGACAGCAGTGTTGTCGATACGTCCGGCACAATAAGGATTTACGTCTCAAACTGTTGCTTCCAATTCCTAGGGTTCTTGTCGCTTGGATGTCCTTTGAATTCGTAGTGTTCGAATACTTTTATACTACTCAATAGTAGCCTACCGTTCATTTGCTTATTACCGATTCGAGCTCGAACTTAAAAAAAAAACACCAAATGTCTGCTAGTCCACTGTGGTTGATTTCATGTATGACATACATGTATACAAGGATGGACCATCGAAACATTCAGACATGACGGAGTAGGTTCAGGAAACAGAGCCAGCAAGCATGGAAACAGATTCCGCGAAAACGGTACAAGTGACGAATAACATATTGGCAAAGTCGACTACGAATGTCGATCGTACTAATACACTGGGGAAATGAAGTTCTACCGTATTATCATGTCGAAATGGCCCACCTTTTAACAACACCAGACAGATTTCTGTCTGAAAACAGTCACACAGGCCCCCGTGGAATGCATGAGGACACAACTTTGATGAAGGCATATACCGTTTTATCAATAGCAAAGGAGGACCGCGAGATGCTTACATTTCGTCTACTCTCTTCAGTTACGAACGTGAAACATTAGAATGTATAGAACATGTGGCTAGCAAAAACGTTAGAAGCGGTTAACCACGGGGCTTCACATGAAAAAAGGACTGTTATCAATTCCAGAGCAAACAAACTGCCCAAATCAGGAGTTTAGACAGATGCAAAATCGCACGGTGAGTACCGATTAGCATTTCTTCGGAGAACGTCGGGGACACGGGATCCCGTTTGCGCAATAGCATATCAAATGGGTTGGCGGGGTCAACAACGTGACCTTGTATGTCCATGTGGTCCAATGTTCTACGAGCATGACGACGGGGAATAAACGAAAGGTTAGCACCTGACACTATGTCTCGTTTTGTTATCAGTGAACTGGATAAGGGGAATTCGGTGTCTCAAATTTGCCATTTGCTGTCCTCCATGTTGTGTCCGTTCACTTGCAGTGACAGAAGAGATTGACAATTACCACAATCAGTTGCCGAAAGTATTCCGAGATGGTTGAAACAAGTGACAACGTACCGGTCTCGTGTTAGTCAACTAACTGCTCAAAATCCAACGCCAACAACTGTAAAACAAGTCATGACAACCGGTTACCAAGTCGACCCACTAAACTCATTCAACATACTGTTGCGTAACTGAAACCTAAAATTATTGGCTTCCTGTGAAACGGTGTTTATCCGAGTTTACGAGCCGAAGTTATATGCACAGAAGCAGTTGAGACAACCTATCCAGTTGCTATGGTCTTGATTACATAACATTTGATGTACCAGTGGGTATGTCTAGTCCCTGTCTGTCCTTATCTGTATGATGTATACAACTGGTATGTTTTGCGTTTGTGACCGATGAGAGTAAACGGGATGTCAACATATTGCAACATGTATCTTCTTTCTGTTCTGACGAACATTCTGATTGGATACTGTCCCACAGTAACATTAATATGTTTCAACATCACTACAAAGTGCGGTGGGTTAACTCTGAGGTGTCTTTGTAAATAGAATGTTGAAGTTATAAAAAGCATGCACTCATCCAACGTGACGAGTGCTGAGGGACACATAACAGCATACAATGTTGGTCACGCACGCCAGCCTGAAATGGCAGTGATGATAAGGAATGGACCAAAATTAGAAATAAATCAGAGGCGCACACATTGTTTACAGGAATTCAAAATAGGAATTTTCAATGCAAAGATCACACGGAATGTACTTATACAAACAGAACGAGCTGTGCAGAGGATATCCGGATTTGCTAAGACTGATCACGCGAGAGCGGTCGAATGAAAGTGAATGAACGATGGACAGTTTGGATCAGAGACACATTGTTAGTGAAATTCGATCAATCGAAATCTGGGTGTAGACAACCATTACATCATGATCGCTGGCAAAAAAACCGAAGGCGAAAAACGCCTGAAAATGGCCGGACATTCATTCACTCATTTTCTTGGTTGTACACCCCCGGAACAGGCATCGCTTGACGTGTCGTCACTATGCTTGACTTAAACGAAGCGTTTCACAGGGCCTATGGTGTGAATGCATTTCACATCACCTATCGCCCAAGAACAAAGCAATGTTTTTGATGAGGCCAAGGTCATTCGTCGAGCAAACGAAGCCTTACCATACAAAAGTAAATGGTTCAATCCAGCCCTTGTCTGATAACTTTGTACCTACCCAAAAAAACTTCCAAAGTCCATATATATTTCAATTCCTCCATTCTCTGCCCTTATGAAAGTGTTAGTGTCTTATTGAGTTTAAAAGCATTTGCTAACATTCTCTTCACCCTTCACCTAACCTCTCTCGAACACTTAATCTGTTAATACAACTCCGTTTATCTACCTCAAGTGACGCCAGCCGAAAGACTTGATCATTCTGATTGCGATTAGGAAGCTCGCATGATTTACCACTACTGTCAAGTTATTTCACAAACGAAGTGTCCGAGCGATAGACGACTTGCGCCACAATGTTGGTTTTCACAAATTTAATTCGATATGCTGAAAGTTCTGAGGAACAGTTCAGCTGGCCACAACTAGTCCATAAAGAGGAAGAGACTAGAATGGTCAGTTTCAGGCTTCCGCCTGAGACTGTGGACAATTTCACAAACTTAAACAGCATTATCTTGCAAATTTGTAATGTTGCTAATAAGGTGATATCACCCAGGAGAGGAAAGGTATGCACTTCCTTGCCAACCTGCTTCATCCGTTGCGTAGAAAAGACGTACGGCTGTCGAGGTAAAAGGCACGCGTTCTGGTTCCATAATATGGCCTGTTCACAGTCACGATATCAACAAACATGATGTGTTTGACCTAAG
This sequence comes from Paragonimus westermani, assembly GCA_008508345.1. Taxonomy (NCBI): domain Eukaryota; kingdom Metazoa; phylum Platyhelminthes; class Trematoda; order Plagiorchiida; family Troglotrematidae; genus Paragonimus; species Paragonimus westermani. Next base: position 43,885 of record QNGE01002862.1, read on the forward strand.
TTGATCTCGCAAACTAGCCAACATTAAATATGAGTAGCGTGATAAGTCATCAGCGCGTAGTTAGAAGAACTCACAGTGGGCGATCAGTTTCGTAAATAATAACTGAATAGAAGAACAAACTCAAGTATTATTTACCGAGAATACCAGCAACTGGGAAGAAACGCACGGCGATCGAACATCGACTTGGTCACGAACTAGGAGCAGCTTGGAAATTCCGTTGAGTAAGGCGGACAGGTTTTTTCAACCTGATGGGGGACCCCTTGACCGTCGTAATCGCTGGCTAAAAGACAATCGCAGATGGCGACGTGCAGTAGTCAATAATGTGGCTGCATTCACGCTTTCCGTTCCTGCGTCCATCTTTGTCTTAACTCTAGTAACTCCTTCTTGGCATGTGCGTGAAAGTGGTACACTGTGAATTGCTGTTCGGTCGTACACATATGCACCTGACTTTAGTGACGTAGACATCTTTTTTAGTTCATGCGTTCATCCTTCATGGCTTCCTAGGAGTAACCCCAGTGACAGTCGGGATATTGTAGGGAGACGCCTCATATATATATATATACTTGAAGATTCACAAAATGGTACAAGTCAATACAACAAACTATCGCACAAATCCACCGTGGTAATTTCAGCAAGCTACGATCGCATTTGGCAGTATCGACATCACCAGCATTCTAACCATATTCTGCGTTGTTTGTGTGATCAGAAATGAGTCATACAAATCAACAACACGATTGTTGGGATGTACGACACAGCTACCGACCGCCGACCGTACCTAGGCGAAATCAGTCTTCGTAGGCAACTGGAATGTATAGATCGGTGTGATACACTTCACGACGTCGTGGGAGAAAACTAAGGTGTGGAGAACAAGAAACCGATCACCGGTCTAAGTTCACGCATACTCTTATTCAGAGTAACGGAGATTCCACACACGTATAGCCACAGGTTTGGACTGAAGTGTGACCAGATAGGCGTATTATATGATGTTGGCATCTTATTCGCAAACGCCAGCAATTGTGTGTGGTGCATTGTCAGGTCGGGGGTGCCAGTTTTCGAACGCTCGGCCGAATACCTCAACGTGGGGGGAGGTACGTTCGAAAACCTGCCGCGATCGGATCAAGGCCAAAGTGCGCGACCGGATGAGTCATCGCTCGACTAGATCGGACCAACGGGCGAGGCAGGGCAGGCGAAATACGACAGACGGCCAGATCGGAGGCGTGGTTTTTCCAACATTCAGAGGAACATCTCGACACGATGTTGG
>QNGE01002862.1:47681-100901 GCA_008508345.1 Paragonimus westermani
TCACGCCACTGAGCTCGATTAGCCGCCATCTCACCTAGTGTCTCCAACCACCGACTCTGTGAGTCGCGAGGACCCCAGCCCGGGAGACGAACACGACCCACGGTGGCCAACCCCTTCGTGAACGACTTCATTTCCAGCTGTTGGGAAAAAAGAAATGTCTTTGGACTGAAGACCTGAAGGTGGCATCAGACCAGTACAAATGGGAAGCTGTCACCAGTTCTTTATACTTTACAATCTCCAAGTCGACTAAACTATTCACGATGTCAGCTGAAGGAAATGAAGTCGGAATCGGTGCAGTCTTTTCACAACGGTCAGAAACAACCGAATGCGTCATTCGGGGAAATGAAAGCAAGAAGAAAGTGTTCCATCGTAAAAAAAAGAATAGAGAGCCATCACCTGGGCATAAAAAACCGGAGGACCAATATGACAGCTGCGACCTTTTATGATGAAAACGATCACAAACCCCTCATATCACTGAAATTGGCGGAAGAATCACCCTGACGACTGGCGTGTTAGGCACTTCGACGACACGAATTCAAAGGTATCACCGAACACGTCAACGGTGGAAACAACAAGATATCGGATATTTTGTCAAGTTTCGCGTCTCAGGATTCAAAAAAACCCTTGCGAACAGTGCAATCATTCATCCACACTAAATGCTATGATTTCGGTCACTCTATGGCGAAAGGGTTACAAGGTCACAGAACTTTAGGACGAGCGATCAGTTATGTGACAGAAGCTTAATGAGAAAGTGTGACAACTGTAAATTTGAAAACTTCGGGTGTTATGTTGCACAGAAATATCCGAGGTCAAGTGAGTCAAACATTCACAAATCGACAGACCTGCTACATTTCAGATATGCACAACAGCGGCATCCAAATTGTTTGGGAAAATAAAGAGTTAGATCGGGAGACAGGGTTTGTAAGCTTATCATATATGCATCAAGGGTGCTACATATAAGGAGTCGGCATGCAAATAAATAAACTTCCTAGTCATAACCAGTGTGCACTAATTCTCGAAACTGTTTAGGTCGAGTTTAAGTTGAACTTTTCTATTTGCCAACGAAGCAGCTACCATCGAGATATCGCCTACTCCATCGGACATACTGATAGATAATTACAACCTACCGACGGCTCTCAGCTTCACATACCTCAACAACAGGAGACTTACGCAAACCAGAAGATAGCCCAACACAGCGAGGACACCAGTTTGACCATTTCAAGTCAATCCAAAGCTCCTCTTTTAAGAGTAACATTTGCTTTTTCAAAAAGGAAGGAGAGTGTTAGAGCCTGGCTTTTTTAAGGGCCTTAGAACTAACGGAGGCGTTCTCACTACTGAAGCATTCAGCTCTTCCCATGGGCGTATTGGTGGCTATACCCATCACTGCTTTGCCTCTTCCTGACTGGTCATTTGCTTGTTACTGGACATGGCATTGCTATTGGGCTCTGTAATCACTTCGTCTTGAACACTAACGTGATCACTGAGCGAACTACTTGCGTAGTCGAAAGAGGAAGTAAGACTGTTGCACCACTTGTAAATGGACCGTTTTTCCAAAAGCCTTAGAATGTAACACCCAAGCAGTGTGGCTTATTACAGACGTGAGTGCATTCGGCAAATCGCATATCGAACTTCGATGTGTTTGTGTGTATCAACAATGTATCAGTGGAGCCGCTGATCAAGTTTGTTATTCGTAATTCTATTCAAAGCTCTGTCACGAAAATTTCATGCGATAGTTCCCTTTCAACCAACCTTACTTACAAAGGATGGGTTTTCGTGACCTCCGGATTATGTTGTAAGTAACAGAGGTCCTCTGGAACATTTTATGAAGAACTGATTGGATAAAGTTTCCACATTCTACTCTGGAGGTGCACTTGACTAGGCGGAAGCTCGTAGAAATGGAGCTGATCCCCGATTACGCAACCTTTATGATCTGACTTTTCGAATTAATGATCGTTGAACAAGCACCCTCTCAGTAGTTTAGGTCCAGATAATGAGTAAACAGTCGTGTGAAGAACTTAAAGAAATGCTGGATTCCATCTGGTAATCAAAACCCAAAGTACGTTGTTAGCCGTTCCTGTCGACTATCAAGTAAACTGATTGCTGGATCGGTTGCCGCACGACACAGAATTACCGAAGTTGGGGTGGCTAATGTAGGCTAGAGATACCTATAGCGACGCTTCAATTCCGATGAAAGGTTCCGCCACGTCTAACCTGGAAAATCATGACTGGGGGTCTAACTTCAAATGCCTCAAATTCTCTTTGGCGCATCCAGGTAGATACTAGCCCAAACGTGTATCAGGTTCAAGTGCGCTGACGTCAGGTGCAGTGGACAAGCGAACTACTGATAACCGTTGCACCATTGTTAAACGAAACGTGTTGATCTGTGTCATCCTAGTGAGCAGAGATTTTGAAGGCTCACTACAAGTGCCAATGAGCAGGTTTAGAATCTTAATCACTTGGTCAATCGTTGAATGGATTGTGGCATAAAAAGACATGTCGGTCCAGCTTGTCGGAAGTTCAGGTTACTATAAGGCAGCCAAGGACACTTGAGGTCTACTGATCAGTCAAATAAGGTAAATATCCAACTCAGCCTGACCACCTAGCTGGCATACCAACGGTGTGTGATTGCAAACAGGCAGCTGAAAACGCAGTCAATACCCGTGGATCAAAAATGGACATGGATCATTCAGTTAGCCTCAACCCGGGTCCCACTTGCAAGTGTGTGTGTGTGTATCCATCACGATCCAGTGCCAGTGATGCATAGAATCAACTGGGATGGGTAAATTACCGACAGTATTGCATAATTGAGAAGTGCTGAACACTTCCGATTTAATAATAGTGTCATGAATTATGTGCATCACAGTTTGAAAAGTATCTACGGAAGGGCTTCTCATGATAACCTAACATTTTCTGATACAATATTAACGAGACGTTAGGAAAAGAACCGAATGCAGTCCGTTAAAGATAATATCCCCATAAGTTGTCCAGAAACTTAAATGTTCCAATTTTTCCACCCGTCATCTATAAACGTAACCTTATGAGAGTTTAGAAGATCTACAGGGAAGATTGCGTACTACGAAAAACGGAATTTTTAATAAAACCTTTCTGGCGAACTGCTGTACGCGAAAACAAATAGATGGCTACGTCGAGCGTACATGGAAAGGACTCCCACCATACGCAGCGCCAACGCGGATGATCCATCTAAGGTTGCCATTTGGTGTGGATCACATAACTAATATTGTTTGACGCTAGGTTAAGCCAATTTTGGACCTCAGGCAACCTACAGCTTAACAGTACCTGTGAATGTCGATCCAGGGGATTGGTTTTGCAAACATTCGTTCCAACTCGCCTAACTATTCCGTCTCATTTCGTCTATCAGTTTGCATGTAATTGTCGTGACGTGTGTGCTTGCGGAGGGGATCGATGGCAATGTCACTTTAGGGCACATGGTGGGTATAGTCAACGAAAAAAATCTGATTCTGGGTCACGTAACAACTAAGACTTGGAAATGAGACGCCCGACTGACGGTCTATATTGTTAATTACCAGTAGAAGAAAACGTTTCCAGTGAAGCTTATCAACAAATTTCTTCTTCAGTCTGATCAAACTTGTCATCCAGTAGGGAAGCTCTCCTGTTAAATAAAGTAGGTACAGATGAGAGCGTAGCTGGTCAAACCTGGCGATTACAATTTAACCACTGAATACCATCCATTTTCCCGTTCGGCCAAATAACTGCGAAAGTCAGAAACGTTGAAACAGGCCATACTATTCAAAGTCGGATCGTGACCAAAGACAGGATTCAAGGAAAATTTACAGATTAGTGAAAGTTGAGAATATTTATATACATCCAGACCAGTGTTGGGCGGTTTAAAAAGAAAAGTCAGGAGGTTGTTTCAATTTCGAAGGGTTAGCAGTAGAAAAGTTGTGAAAGAGAAAGTCAGATAGATAGAAACCGATCCACTGAATAATAAATGTACAACTATAGCAGTTCAACACGCAATAAAAAGCTGGTTAGCATCAAAACAACATTTTTACCAAACCGCGACGATCCCAATGATCAAGTTATCTGAATAATCGGCTTGGTATTTCTAATATGTGTATCAATTCTGCGCTTGAATTCACTAACTAATAAAGCAGTTACGACAGACTCTGGCAAGTTGTTTCAGATTGGGCGTACCTGGAGGCTAAAGAAATGTTTTGTGCAAGTCAAATAGTTCATCTTATGCTCTAACTTTAACAAGTTACTCTTGAGGTGGTCATTTTCGCTAGATACAAGTAATTTTTGAAGGATATTGGGGTCGGTGAACGATCAAATATCCGAAAATCACGTCTTCTTCGATATGCCGATAACGCATTGCGAACTGCTCCAATTTACGCAACTAATCTAAGTATGACAATATATGTGGTATCGTAACCCCTCTTGTAGCTTTACGTTCTACCTCCTCACCAGGTAAGAACGACTAACTCGAATATTTCGAGCAAGAAGGCGGAGCACCAACAGACTGAACCTAACAGTGAAACAGTCTGAGTGAAACCGTATAAATAGTCTGATCAGTAACCCCAGAGCCGAGTTGATTTTCTTGGTCGTTGACATGCTGTTGGAGGCAAGTCAATGTTAACTAAAAACAATTGTGTTCACGTGTTGTGTGTGCATACATGCACAACCGATAAGTCATAGTATCGTGATGCACGTATTGGCGCGAATCAGACGCAAACATATGAACACAAGCTAAGTGTAGCATACTTACCTCCCTCCGAGATGTGGCCAGTTCCGCATTGAGCCGTTTAATCTCATTCAACTGTCGTTTGATCTCGCGGCCCTGTTGACTGATCTGATGTTGATGTCGATTGCCAAGAATACTGGCTAGTTTGTGACGATTTGCCGTGTTGCCCAAAAAGAAACCGCCCACACCACCACCACCGTCTTTTACCTGTGCATTGCTGGCCATGTACATAAGTTCCAGAGCGCCAATATTCGATCCGGACATGACCTGGCCAAATTAATGGAAGAAGATGAGAACAGTTGTGTGTGCGCATGGATGACTTCACACAATTTCAAAAGTGAATCAATTATTGTAAACAAATTAATTAAATCTAAGACAGAACAACTCATTTACACCTTGAATAGTACTAATACGGAAAGCCATTCAGAAGTCACGTGACAAACCAGCTGTCACTGTCGAAATCACAAGATAATTGGAGGAGAGTGCGGGCGTTCAACAAAGGAGGCTCAGGATGTTTAGCTGCTCCCTGGCATATTAATCCTCAACTGCAGTGTTCGTAATTCATTTCAGATAGTCCGTCACGTTCAGTGACGGCCAGCGGTACGAAACGACATTCGAACAAAAGCAGAATTATGACAACGGTGCAATTATGACAGTTCCTGTTAGAGTTCTACATCAACCCATATCCACAAAAGAGCCAACACACTCATCCATCAATCTTTATCTATCATCCACCTTTAAACTTCACTTGTCTTTGCGACCTCCACTTTTCGTAGTCATCAATGACCGCGAGAAAACCAGGCATCGGCTACACTGCCTACTTACAATAAAACTATTTACATAGTTTGTTCTACGAAAGAACGTCATGAAAATCTATTCCACCTCAACCAACATTAACTCATTTCTTTCTCATTCTCCCGCGCACAGATTTCTCTTCGGAGTTTTGGGAAAATTAAGGACATCGATAAAACCTAAATGAAGGACACACTTTTTTTTACAAAGGGTTCGTTGTGTTGAGATTCGGTAAAAGCTGATGTGTGACAGAAGAGAAATTTTTCGTTGTTATGTATTAGAACGGTCCACGGAGAGAACAGTTTATATGTCACAGCACGTGATAACCCCATTGAGTTACCTTATCCACAAAATCTTACATGCTTAGGTAGCTTTCAGCCTCCATCATCTAAGATAATGTCCGACAACGAACTTGGTTGTAAGGCCCACTCATACAACTGCATCTCTCCCACATGGTTACCTTCGGTATCATCCACAAATAAATTGCCGAGGTCCTTTGGAAGAATAACCGAGCTAGTCCGATTCACCCAAACTCGTTTGATACTCACTATCAAATACTCACTTCCTAACATCCTCGTTGCTTACTCGCTGGTGCCCCCAGTACGACAGACTGAACGCAGACGTCGAAGGTCAAATATCTGAAAACGGTTCACGTCCTCTAACCTGATCGGCCAAGTTTCGCCGCCGTAAATTAACACATCCCTCACTGTCACCTTACAATTGTGACCCTTAAGCTTCAAAGAGATACCTCTCAATCGCTACACATGTCCCAATTTAACGAACGCCGCCCTAATCTTCAGGATATACACTCCTATTTCATTCCATACACCTCCACTGCCGCCGCTGATGCAGCTTCTCAGGCACACAAACCGGTCGACAACCTCCATAGCTTCGTTATCTAGCGTTAAATCTGCTTGTTCACGGCAACTTTGCAGCAGCATTTTGCATTCCAAGACTGCAAAATCCATTCTGTAGTACTTAGCAGAACGCGAAGTAGCGTCCAACATTGTTGTTGCTGCTTAAAAGCTGTCAAACACCAACATCTCGTCGTCAGCATGGTCAAGATCAGTCAGTCTTCTACCAGGTAGAAGGTCCACGCCGGCGTCTCGCGAGCGTTGACAAAATGGTGAAAGGGTACAGCCTTGATGTACACTGCTCATAGCGCTTAAACTGTCAGACAGTTCACCGTAAACCCTAACCGGAGCTGAAGTATGGGAATAAAGCATCGATAGTATGTTCACATACTTGGTCGGTATATCCATGAGTTTCAGCGACTCTGAAAGCAGTGACCGGTCCATCGAGTCGAACGCACCTTTATGGTCGAGAGACACGGCAGTTGATTTTTGGCCGTACACATGGCGCTGCTCCAGAGTGTGACGAATGGTGAAAGTGTGATCTATACATTCCCACCCAGGGTGAAACCCTGCTTGTTCTTCCCTAATGTTTGCCTCCCCAGTTGCAGTGAGTCGATGAAGTGTGATTGATGTCAGAACCCCAGAAATGCCTGCGGTCAAACTAATTCCCCGATCGTTCTCGCAAAAGCCCCGGATTCCTTTCTTGTATGTTGGAACGGTTGTCGAGTGACCGCAACACGGCGAGATGGTCTCCATCGTCCACACAAGTTGAAACAACTGCGTCAAGGCCTCTACTAACGCCTCCCCACCTTCTTTGAAAAGTGGCGGCACGAGTTCATCTAGGTCAGCAGCCCTATTACGTTTGAGAGTCGAAATGCAATTGCGGAGCTCAGTCTCAGTGGTTGGTGCTAAATCTACCTACCGACCGGGCTGCTAAATTGCAAGTTAGTGGCGGCAACACAGTGGAAGTAGGAGGCCAGCTAATTTGACCCTCAGCGTGTTCTGCCCACCGCACTAACCTTCTGGACTTGTTATGGATGAGTGTGCCATCTGTGTCGCTGATAGGTTCACTGGCAGACGATTGCCCGAGACCAGTGGCATGGGTCAGTTTAAAGCGTTTGCCGGTATTCTCTGAAGTGAAAGTGGTTTCCATTAACTTAACTTTTTCCACTACCCAATCCTCACGATCAGCCTTTAGACAACGTTTCAGTTTCCTACGGATATCTCTTCTACACTTGTTATGTGAACTGCCAGAAAGAACATTTCGTTTGGCTTCTTATCACCCGATGGATTTCTGTCTGTCCAACCTATATACTCCCTTTCCGCATGCTGCAGTGCTCGGAATTGAAACTACCGGTAGTCCAGATAGAGTACAAACAACGTACAGAGCAATTACGGTTGTATGTTGGCTGATATACTTTCGGGACGCCCACACGATTAACATTATCAACCAAAACGCTTAGCTCTAAAGCCTGTACCGCAAATCAGCGGGTGTGTGACAGTGTACCAAAACTTGTACCTTTTTCGAAAAAGCTGTCAGTCTTTTTGCGACCCCCAAGCTAGATGACCAGAAGGAGGTCGTTTGTGAGACTTCTACCCATTAGCCTGCGTGGCTCTGTCGGTGTGATCGTCATATTGTCCAGTTTAGCCCAATAGTTCATCGAAATGTACAAACCGTTGCACCGCATCAAGGTCCGGTGCAGTTGTGACGGCAAACAGTGGATAAAAGGTGTAAACGATGGTCGAACACATTGGAGTGCAGCCAATACTAAGAAGCTAACTGAGATGAGGACAGGGGAGAGAGTGATCACAATCGTCAGTACAGTATATTTGCACAACCGGTAAGCCAATGTGTCTCAGTGCCGAGTAACAGACTGCAAACAAAAGAGCCATTCATGAAGTGTCCATATTCAGTTCAAATAAGAATCATTTTCAGGAATGCTCGAAATGTAGAGGAACTAATCAAGACTACAGCGCATCAACACAATCAATCATATGAGAACAAATTGATAGACCAATGATGTGCAAAGTAAACGGGCGCGCGCACACACGTTCACGCAGAGCGCCTTACCTCATGTAATTTGTTCACTGCAACCGCACACTTGATCTTCTCCTTTTCGTGGGCCTGCGTCATGCGTTCCAGACTGTCTCGTAAATTGGCTGCGTCTCTACGAGCTAGAGCAGCCCGCTGAGAGGCGGATGCAGCGCTCTCATCTGCAATCTGTAACAAAATGTTGAAGTTTAGGATGCTACAGGTGAGAAGCGCAAAGCAAGTTTTAAGAAAATCGAATGGAGTAGTCTATAACCTTTCAAAATTCGTTCATACGCTCAGTCTCCAACATCATTTCGTATCTCACAATTGCCGCCAACTACTACTGACACCTTTCACGTTTCCCATCAACACATTTTTGTGCATATGCCTTTTGTCCACTTACTGTCTCATGATCACTCATTTGTTTATGACCAGCTGCATTCGGTCGTCAACGGGTGTCATGGTAATCCGACGGTTCGTATCATGAACGAATTCTACTGTGTTGTTGCTCTCAGTCGTAGCGAAGGGAACTAGAGCACAGAAACCAGAGGGAATCATTCGTATACTCAATACAAGATATAACGGTTACTGTGACCAACACTCATAGTAAGTCCAACTCCGACTAAACATAACTAGGGTAGTTTCTGGGGATCAGCTTGTGCGAACTGTACATATACATATGTGTACAAAACAGAGGGCCAGAGTCAGTTAACGCAGGTTTAACGCCTCCGACTTGAAGAGGAAAAAAGGAACGTCTCCATCGCAGATTCGGCACACTTTTGAGTATGTGCACCCAATTCACACAATCAATCATCTAGGTGTCCTTCATTGAATACCACTCGTTCTTCGATTAGTCGAATTCACATGAACCCGCAGCATCCGTCATCGTTCCACCTGACTGCACACCATAGCCTGGGTACGGCAAGCAGGTGAACAGAAAGTAACAACGCAATCAGTTTGAACGGATCCAGAAAAAGCAACAAACTTTCCGTACAAAAACACTTAAACTCCGGTACAGGGTTTGAACGGTCAGTGAGGGTATTATAACGTCGAAATACCCAATCCTGCAGGACAAAACGAATGCCTTTACAATAGGCCCTAGTAAATCAAGCTACTGACAATGTGACTTAGAAAGAGAAACTAATTCCTTCAAACTGACCAAGTAGCAGCTTCTGCATGGGCCATCACTTTGCAGTGTACGATCGCTGAAGCGTTCAGTCTTGTATGTATGCATGCGGAGTCTCCTACCTCACTTTCCGATGCAAAATCTCAACATATTGGTTTGTCTGCCACATTAGGATCAACCATATAATTTCAGTCCGGAATGTTGCTCAGTTGGATGAAATATTGATTGGACGAATAAATGCTGCACGGCAAAGCGTCGCAAAATCGATTGACCCACAGAAATGTGAACAAACAACTATACCACATTACTCTGGATGTAATGATTTGCGGTTGAAAGCCATGTCCTAATCGAGGCTAACTGCTCCTGTTCAATTTTTGATCATAGAAGCAAATGCGACTATGAGTAGATTTCTGAAATCGACTCACACAAATCCTTTTGATTTCCATTTCAGAGGGGAAGCATAGTAAACGAGGCACAATTCATGTTCTAGCCATTCATAGAGAGGTTGAAACGTGAACGGTTAATGAGTGAACACCTCCTTGTACAGAGCTTACCGAAGGCCGAATTCACAAATGTAATGATGTGAAAATAAAATGCCTTCAGAATGCCAGTCAAGGAATCTACTGGAGATAAATTGAATCCACTTTCTCAAAACAAATTTTCAAATCACTTTCATTTAATGAGTAGAACACTCACTCGAGCAGATTCACGATATCTCATACTGCGCTGTTGCTCCTCAGCTAGTGCGCGACGTGCAGCTTCGCATTCCTCGTGATAGCGAACGCAATTGCTCTCACTGGTAATGAATAACTCACGCAGTTCATCCATTTCTCGACTCTGAAGAAATATGAACACAAACGAGTGAGATAAAACATGACACAAACATCAGAACTAATTTTTATCACCCAGTTAAGTAAAATAACAGGTGCCTAACAAACTGAGGGGCTCAGCTCAATATTAAGGCTCAGAACCATAAATATTGTGCGATGAACGCCACCAAACAAGAGCTAAGCAATGTCAGGCCACAAAGGCAAACGAGAGCGTTTGAAGTACTCGGAAAACTTGTCCTCATCGAGCATAGCTAAAACGGACGCGAGAAACCTGAGCAATCACCGTTGCATACGTCATGAATTGTGGCAAGGTAGTACGCTTCCTATATGGGTCGCGTATTGCACCAACGTTAAGAAGTGAAGTACGGTGGAGATCTAAACATAAGGTGTGAAACAACCGCGTTGCCATCGAATTGTTTTTGTCTTCGTAACTGATAGACAGCAACGACCGAACTAATCTAACTGATTTTAGACACTTTAAGAATGCCAATGAATACGGACAAATCTGGCGATAGAACAGTTTACTCTACCCAGACCATTGACAGCCGACTATGAAATCAAAATCACGTTGAATGTATAATCAAACGCAACAATATTTTCAAGCAACAACACATCCATCCATCCAATTATGAACGATCATGAGCCTTACCACACGGTACTGTACCGCAATCCACCATCTGTCAGAGCAGTGACGAGTAACAGTTTAAGAAAAGGAGTGGATGTTGAGAAAGAAAGGAATAAAAAGTGAGACACAGGCGTGTGTTATTGACAAGGTCACGCTGCTATATCCGATAACGTGTCCGAACAATAATTTGGGTGATCATCTCGATGGTCTCGGACAGACAAACGATACTTGTCCACATTACTCAGTGGGTGATTCAGATTCATCACAGCTAGTGACCACGTTACTGGTGGAGCGCCCTGAAATTTTATCCAATTTTCGGTGGTCTTGGGGAGGTACACACTCTGATGGAATGCGGAACAAGTGACTCAGACAGTGTGAGGTGAAAACTTCTACTGGCAAACCGACTGGACGTACATCCGAAGTTTTGGGAAATACCTGCCGACGATCACGCGCGCTGCTCATGCGTTCAGAAGACGGTTAACTGATGAAAACAACGACAGCCGAACTCTACAAGTCTGTTCACGACCTCAGCATGAGCAAGTCGGGTTCCTTTCAAACAAAAAACGTATCAAACGATACAATTCGGTCAGAAGATTGCGAGAATTATAGGAAAACTTAAAGTCCTGTTCACATGGTAAAGAAAATTGGCGACGGAAACTAGCGGTAGGTCAGTAAATCTCTGCTAGCAAATTCATCATTACGGATCTTTACTTTCAGAACGCCCAAACTTAGTCCACACGTGGTCCTGCAACTTTCAGTTTCGTGGTTATAACGAATAAGACGAGAATATGGGAGCGAGGTAAACGAACTGACATACAATCTTCAGAAAAGATTAACAAAAATAGAAGAATTTCAGTCAGCACAAAATAAGCAGGCATGCGATCACGTGAGAAAATTCCAATCGCAACATCAGTTGAACATACGTCAATAGATTTCTCAACAGTAGCTACATGCAGAAACCTAACTGGATGTATATCAGCAATGTGTTGCATGCTCTCATCGTAACGTGTGAAACTTCTTGAGTTTTTGAAGAAAAGAATGCCAGGACATACGGTGACACAGAAGTAAAGAGGACGTGTAAGCTTGGGAAAAAAACAGCATACAATCAAGTGAGGAAAGCAGCATTATAGAAAAACAAGCCTGCTCGAAAAACCCACCAATTCTCTAAGCTGGGCCGACTTTTCCGCGGACGTCTCCTTGTACAAACGACAGAAATGCTGTTCGGCTTCCAAACTGTCAGCCGCTTCTCGGGCAGAAGCTTCGGCACGATGTGCTCGTTTGGCCATCTCCTCGACACGACTTAATAGCAAATTGGTCGCGATCGTCTGGTCCAACGCTGGCTCATCGACCGACTGCACGGTGACAGCAAGCGAATCACCATCAGGGGAGTCTGGTCCAAGAGCAGGCTGCGAGGACGTCAACGTCAGCCGGGTCAAACTGCCACGCGAGCCGGAAGTAGCCACACGATCAGCAACTTCAGCTGCCCGCTTCGCCAACCGTGCGGTGGCAGTGGCCACGGCAATGCTTCCGGCAGCTTCAGCCGAATGTCGAGCGGTCTGTTCAGACTGGGCAACAGCCTGTGAACAAAACGTAAAACATGTTAACCAAACATGTGCAGAAAGATAAAATGGCGATAAGGTGCACACTTCTCAACAGCCATTTGCAAACAGCTAGGCTTATAGTTTGAAAACCGTGTCGCGCAACCCTAACGACTAATCGTTCCGCACACAGATCCCACAGCAACAAACGCATCATGACGAGCTGACAGAATTAGGATTAAAATTTCTGCTAGCACACATATGGCGTCTAATACAATTATCATCATCATCACCATCAAAATGGGTCGTTTGCTTCATCTGCAGACAAATACACCGGTGGAAGTGTGCGGTGCAGCAGAAACAGATGCACAAATATGTAACAGCTCGAGACAACGATGCAAGATGGACACTGTGGACACACACACACACGGGGGAGTCAGGAATGGCTATAAAAATGTCGGAACATATCGTCGATAAGATAAGAAAGAACCGATGCAAAATTGCCGGGGAAGGCGATCATCGATTGCTTCGCAAATACACCTCGCAGAACATATCCCACACCTGCAGCAGTGGCGACCGTGAACACCATTTCGAAAAGGTCCACCGATTGGGAGAGACGATCATGTGTGCGTCCAGAGTGAATCGTTTTAAGAATACGAGAAAATAGTCGTCCAGGTGACTGAGCATTAGGATGACGGGGATTGTACGCAACATCATTCAGCCAAGAAAGAGCACACAAAGAGGACGGCTAATCAACTTTGAGTGGGTTTCGTAAAAGTTTACACTAACCCAAATGCGAGTATTAGGGAAAATACAGGACATTAACTGAGGAATTCGGGTGTCGTCATAGTTACCAAATCCGGAGCTCCTTGTCTGGCCTACCTTCCATTTAACAAGCTCCGCTTCCAGTCGAGCTAGGTTTGTTGCTGCTTCGGACCGAACCATTTCCATGCGCTGTTGAGATTCCTCGACAGCCATACGATAGGCGGTCTCACGTTGTGCGAATTTGGTCTCCAATTCACGGTAGCGAGTGGCTTGTGTACGGAAAGAACAAACAGCACGAAGGTAAATTAGGGTAGGGGTACAGTGTAACCAAAAGCCGAATCACATAGATAGGAGAGAGCTTAAGAAATGAGGACAGACTATTGGTGGTGTTCACTTCCTGGACCAACGGACAATCTCTCCAAATTTGTTTGTTTGAGAGACTAGGTGATGTAGTATCCGTGCGTTACACTCGATAATGTCAGTCCTTTTCGAAAACAAGCACTATATTCGAATTTCACGCCCATTAACGCTTACTTGTATAGCCAGGATTGGAACCGTGGTGCGAATTCTCCTGCAGTGACTTTGTTGACGAATGCGTAACCAGGACCTCAAACTGCTTGAGTTTTCCGAAGCCATGCCACACATTAACCACATGTGTATATAAACAGTTGACTCAGATAAATCATGTGTCTTGGAATTGGTAACACTAGCTTCTCTAGTGTAAAGCCTAACAGTGATCAAATCTGTTGTTGTTAACCCCATGCTATAGGTACTTTAGTGCTTTACGTTTGTGATTGAAAAGATTGAACGAAGCGTTACTATCTGGTAGCGTAGGTTTCGTATTTTTTGATTAAACTGGGCCAGAATAACACAGTTTTTCAAAGATATTTTCTACCGTAAAATATAGCAATGAAGCAATGCGGGACAGAACCTTGACGGTCAGCGCCATTACCACCAAGGTATTACCACCCAGCTGAACAGATAATTCAAGAATAGTGAGACCGAGAAGACGTAGAAACAAAAGCGAATCAAATCGAACATGACTGAAAATGTCTGATAGTACAGTCAACGCACAGTTGGTTCAAACGTTGAACTGGACGAATAGGAAAAAAGGGGAGACCAGAAAATGCAAACAACGTCCGATAAGGATCAGTCAGTATGCATGTATGTGGAGGAAACAAACACAACGAGAATGACTGCACACACCGAATAAAACATGAAAATACTAGAATTGTTGGACAATTACGATGATATGAAGGTGAAATGGACCCTCATGGGAAATGGTATAAGGCTGTGAGTGATTACTGTGGTTCCAATAGCAACCGAGTACGTTCACAACAGAAAACGAACAAATGATGAGTATGTGTGAGAAAAACACATTTGAGGTACTGAAGTTTCCTAGAAATACGAAGCCTTAACAGTGGTGAGCCTAGCGTGCCCAGCGAATGCGAGGACGGAGAATATTCTGGGCTAAGTTCAGTGTAGGATGACCGGGTTCTCAGGTCATGCAGAAAAATAACTGTGATTCTCCACACAGCTTCATGTCAACCTTGTGAAAATGTACCCAGTGATCTGTAGGAACATTGAAAAATGTACGGGTCCCGTTTCATCACTACTTGTAGCCAACAACAAGCAGGAAAAACGCAAACAGCTGGAACAGATTGCCGCTAAGATCGCAGGACACGCAGTACGATATTCGGATCCGTTTTGTCAAAGTGCCTCGAGATAAACAAACAACTTCGCGAACTTTCCTTTGCTGTTGCGATTCCTTTTCTCACAAGTTGAAGTCGATCAGCCGTTTGTGGATGGCCTGCAAACCAGAACGTATCCACTATGGCCCCGAAGGCGTACTAGCTGAATGGGCGAAACTCAAGCATAGGGGGGGGGAGCACAAGGAGAAAACGATTCAATTGCATTCGGCAGACAAAAACACCCAGAAATGAGGAAACAACATTTCTGGCCATTATTTAGCACCACGGAATGAGGAACAAACAATGAAAAATCTCAATCAACCTGCAGGCAATGGCATAAACATACCGGCTTTGTCCAGCTGTTGTGTCAATTCTGTCACCTCGTTCGAATGCATCTCGGCCAGAGCGAGCGCGTCTTCCAACTGGTTACGCACTTGAGTCAACTGTGATTGCACTGCGGTGTTCGATGATCCATTCGCCGATTTATTGACGTCAGGCATTGACTGCACCGTACATCCATCCACCATTGGACGTTGGGTGTTTGCGAATGCAACAGTGATGTCAAGAGATGGAATATCGGCTGCCAGACTACCACCGTGATTGCCATTCATTAAGGGGCTGTTTGGGACCGGAGTCGAAGCACGGGGAGCCGAATGCGGACCGTTTAAAAGAGCGAGGTGGTCGGGATGAGAAGAGGAGAACGAGAAGCCTGGCGAAAAGTAATAGAGATGTCTCTTGTAGAACAAGGAAAACAAAAGAAATGGGATTCACATAAAGATTAAGTGTGCAGTCTAGTGCATCAGAAACATGAAGGCTGAGAATAAAACACACTGTCATCGATG
Organism: Paragonimus westermani; assembly: GCA_008508345.1. Classification (NCBI taxonomy): domain Eukaryota; kingdom Metazoa; phylum Platyhelminthes; class Trematoda; order Plagiorchiida; family Troglotrematidae; genus Paragonimus; species Paragonimus westermani. The sequence continues at coordinate 63,500 of QNGE01002862.1, forward strand.
CGTCAGATGTGGAGTAAAACAATTGACAAAAGATTGCAAATTAAGGAGACAGAAAAAGTCATCAAATGAACCTACTACGGGCAAACGAGAACCAAGCAAGTGTTTCTAATAAACTTTGCTGCTATCGGACAGCATGACAGGAAAGCAATATGCAAGCAGTGGTGTCCCAATAGGTATGGGCAATCAAACAGTTGCAATACGTAGCGAATTGGATCAACGGCGGACGTTGGTAAGCGACCATTCATCGTCATCTACAGAAATTCATGTTCCCGTTAACAAAGATATATCGTAAATGACCATGTAGTTGAGCAGAATGTTTGTCAAGAGCGGAGTCAAATTAGCATTCAAGGTACCAGTCAACAGTGAGACTGTCAGCAAGCAACCTGTGATGAGTTTCGTTTGGGTCGAAAGCCGACGGATTGAATCGGATGAATTCAATGGATGATTTGTCACGCGAAAGTGATTAAAACGCTGTTACGTAAATCAACGATGCGTTGGTGTTCACCTGTCAAAGCAAATGACTGTGACAGAGTTATTGTGGCATGCATAAGGGCGTACTCATTGATGGGAGAGATGCTCTCATTCAGAGGCGATACTTTTGATGTTCGTTCAGATGGGGCTCAAATTCTGCCAACGTTTTTGTCATCATAAGGTAGCAAATTTTAGTCATTTGGCCAAATTTCTGCCAGTACTGTGCACGAGAGAAAATCATTGTTCTCTATGAATACGGTTTGGAACAAAATATCTCTTCAATGGGTGGGTAACTTTTCCTCATCAAGATCAGCACAGACATTTGTAATTCCACTATTTTGTACAGCATACGGTTTCAAATAGCACTACCCGAACGCACCGAAATTAAAGGTTTCAACCCCAGGAAGATCTGTAACTGGAAACGATTATTGAGAAGGTTTATATGCACTATGTGGAACGTGGCACCAAAGAGAATGTCGCTGCACTACCGTCAAGGATGGTACACGCGTTGGCCGTGCAAAATGCCGTTTGCGTTTGTAAACGCACAAGCAGGCAGAAAGCTTCTAGAATAAAAACCTACGTTAATCAGGACAGCGGTACCCCATACAACCGAAATAGAGTTACGATAGAAAAAGTTTTAGTCCCCGCCACAAATTCAGTTCACACGAGTGCGCGTGAACAATTAACTGGGGTGTTGTTTGAGAAAAAACTTGTATAAATAATGCAGTTCTACAAAAACGGGTTGTGTATATGATTGGCACGGATCAGGGGTGTTAGTAACGTTCCAAATTAATTTCATAATTCCATCTAATGAATGCAAATGTTCCAATGTGGCCTGTGCGTGGATAGAACGCAAATACATCTGAGTTACATGGTCTGTTCTAGGCCAGAAACAGTTAGATTGCACACACACCCTGAGAACAGCCTACTAAGGGATGCGCAAATAAATATCAGCACCAATCAGTTACCATCAAAACGAACTAGAAAGACCGGCTGAAAGGACCACAATTAAGGTCGGGAATAGGGACAATGACAGAAATTGAACACCCCTGATGATTAGCCGTAGTTTCTGCATTCACGAAGGCTTTCCAGCTGACCCTGTTGGGAAAGCCTCAGAATCTGTGGATGCCCTTGATGGAAATCATGCGGGAGGCTGCAATCAATAATGAGCATCGTTGAATTTACGATTACGTATAACGTCCCAATCCGAATGAACCTCATGCTTTCAATTTGATTGAGAATTTACAGTCGCGAGGTTACCGACTGCGGTTCACACGGCAGTTACTACTTTTGTGATCGAAAGACACGGTTGATCCGGGAAGTCGGTCATTGCAACGACATCCGGTACAAAGTATGTGAAAATAAACGACCAACACATACACCATTTTGCACGCCTAACGCATACGGACATCCACGGCCTCAGCCTAATTGGCTGGTTCCAAACCTACACAACACATTGAAAGCCGGATGCCAGCTAAATTGTCATTCAAAGTGATCCTGTGAGCGCCCTAGCTTTCTTGACCTATCTTGAATGAGCGGACCGTATGTCACATTGGTAACTTCACTAACAAACAGTCGTCTTGGACCACTCGTACGGGTAAGCTTGAAGAATTCGCCAGTATTCTCTGGAACAAAGGCGATTTCTAATTCCTTAGCATCCTATTCTAGTCCAGCCCCACGATCCGTCCTCTGGTTACGTTTCAGCTTCCTGCGGATGTCCCCATAAACCTGTTCTACGAACCACCATGAGGAATGTTTCTTATGAAATCTAACAACTCCAAGGAGTTCTTTGAGATCCAATGGTTGTTCAACCCACGAACTATCGTTACAGTACTTCCTTCGTGGATAGTCTATGAAAGTTGGTCCCAGAAGTTGTTAGGATGTTCCGTGCTACAACTCCCAGGCTTGATTTCTGAGAATACTGGTGCTCACGCTTTACAGACGGCATATCCAGTTTCCCAACAGCCCATTGTTACTGTCGGCGGGGTCTTCACCCAAGAAAAGTATGAACAAAACGTTAACGTACCAACGCCTGATCTGAATCCAATTACATGGCAGAATAAGAAAGACTGTGCTGAACAGAGACCCCCGGGCAAAGAAACTTTGATGGAATGCTACCCGATTCGTGCGATCGATTGAGATTCTATTTATTGACTAAATCGGAATAAGCTTATTCATTTTACAACGAAGCATTTTATCGGTTCTGCTGATGCATGTTTGGCCACAGCAATTAATCGACTCAAACCAGCTCTCTGTGTTCAGAAACAACTGTTCGTGAACCTGACCCTTCCCTGGACTTAATGTCTTATCCTCACTCGCTTATTGATTTCCCACCCCTCAAATCGATTGTTTTAAAAAAGCCCACCCGTGTTATTGTAAGTTTGGTACTGATGAGTCAATACGAAATGCTTGCATCTACCAGTTTTCATGTTCTATCTGCTTTGTTCAAACAGGTAAAGTGACAAATTTACAGAGTGACAGTGACTGAATAAATGTCTCCGTTCATAGATGGGAGCGGGAAAATTTTAGCCACAGTCAGTATGGTGCTTTACTGTGACCTATTCGTAGAAATCGTAGGGTCTCCATTCCGGCAATTCGTCCAAAACGTACTGCTGCTGGTTTGCATTCCGCAACAGGTCGATACCGTGCAAACGGGCCGTGTTTATTGAATCTGAGGAGTAACATTCAGGTGAGATCATGTCTAGATGAATATGGCTCCCACGAAGCTTTGTACAGGCCATCGAAAGGTACTCATCTCGCTTAGTGCAACAATCAATAAAGTCGGGACTATTACTGGTATCTACAGGTCAGGTTTTGAAACACGAACAATGACTAAGCCCCCTTGAACATTAGAAGGTGCGTACGTGCTCGCAACCTCACGAAAAGCCACACTGAATCATAGCGAGAAACCGTGAAGAATAACTGTTCTAGACAGCTCATCATTGTTGCAGCAATACAAATGTATAGGTTCACAGTATGTTCAACGGTAAGGAGTCCAGGACAATGTCGCTGGATCACGTGATGCACTACAAAATTCCGAATAATAAGCTATCCACACAAAAAACACCCACAATCAAACGGGGCTGAACTATTACGGAGTGCAAACCATTAACAACACGCTTTGGACGAATTGGCTGAGCACAAGTGATATGATTCCAACGAATACGTGCAGAAAGACACTCGAAACGGATAATCGTTGATGGTCTTTGTGCTATGGCCGCAAAAGATGCCTGACCTGGGGAGTTGTTTATTGCACGAAAGGTGTGTGAAAACCTAGAACAACGGACGCAAACACTAATCCGCATAACCAATCTGTGTTCGCACCATCTCGGCAGCCGTGCGTCGTCACTCGCCTTGGTGACACGTCCTGAGCAATGCGTATTCACGTTTCCCTCGTCTTCCTGGCGTTGGGACCTGCCCGTTTAGTTCCTGAGCGTAAAAGTCACGCTATACCACTAACAAGCAAAGGTAAATGTTATATAACAAACGATGGCAAACCCTTATATCAGTTTTCAGTTAACTCAGAAAAGTATGCGCACAGCCTGAAGAACACCACCTGAAATATTACAGTTGTAGGACCGAAGGTTTGTTGTCTACGCTGGAGTTTGAGGTGCATTTGGAAAATCTTATAATCATACCTGCTAGTTGAATACCACATCAACTGCTAACTTGGATCTATTCAAAACAGGTATAGTTAATTGTCGTCATCAATACCGACGAACTCAGTTTGCTGGTAAGCATTCCGCCACCACTTAAACGTCTCCAATCCATGAGAGCTCTCTGTGACTGTGACGATAACCTCATGAAACGTCCGAACAGGTGCAAACATGATTATTTGAATAAAGGAAATGTTGGAGACTCTCACAATCCGGAACAAATTTGTCAAAACTGAAATGGAAAAGGGCGAAACAAGTCTGACCAATGGTTGAATGGTGGTAGAAAGTCCTAAACGACTTTTGCAACAAGCAGTAATCACGGACATGCAATTTGAACGACTTAAACGGACCGGCTCTGACAGTCCTTGTCTACACAAGCCAAGTCAACCACTGAGGCCCATTCCTAATATGTGCGAAGCAAAGTAACACGTGGCAGCAAACGAGTCAGTGGAACAACCTGAACATTTTCGCCAGCAATTGTATCCTCGCGGCCTAGAAGACAAGTTCGACTTTTGCCAACATAGAGCACATTAATATAGACGGCCAGTACGTATGGTTGTTAAGTTGTTGTTGGTTAATCACATGGCATGATATTTGTCCGGTCCAATTTACGCACGGCATTTTTCAAGACAATGCAGGTTTCCAGAGAACAACACACTTCAATTCGGACAACATTTTCCTACCAGCTGTCCACTCTGATCTCAGGTTGCCTTCATCACGACACCCATATATGGATAGCATGGTCAAATAAGACATGTTGACAGGACGACATGGTACAACAACAAGACCATGAGACTGAGACGTGCTAAGCGATGCTTACTGTCACGGTACATGGCTATAAAACGTAAGTTCAGGGTCCGCAACTGGCGCGGGAAATCTAAAAACGGTGCCACGTGTCTCAGGTTTTGTGGGGAAAATGTTGGTTTTCTACAACCCTCCCAGTAATAGTTTGCAAAGGTGTGCCTGCCATGAATGCGGCATTTTGTTATCCATCGTTTGATGAAAAAATCATCGCGATGGTACAATCTGTCAGAGAGATGTCCTATACTTGGTACGTCCACTTGTGGCCACCGATGCAAGCTGGTTCCAATTCAGCATTGCGCTTCGGACGGTGAAACGCCTACAGAAGCGTGTGTGTGCAACATGGTGTTATTGGTCGTGGCCGATGGTGACCGAAACATTGGGACGAATGGGCCGAGTGACTTTGCCTGAAATGCGCGTTCACCTCTGTTTCGACTGGGATGACTGTGCTTACAGTGGTGTGTTGGGACTGCTGGCTAACCCGTTCAAGAAGTCGATGATCATGCTGACAGAACCGCTTGTAAGATGTCTTAAAGTTCAATTTTAACTTAACAGAGAAGTGTACTGTCGGGCTAATGGTTCCCGTTGAGTCCACTTTACAGGTAAACAATTTTGCAGGTAAACTGGAGTGTCAACAGACACGTTGGTCCACTGACTACGTGATTCTATGTACAGGAGACGTACGATAAGTCCTTGTTGTTATTTACTCATCCAACCAGGTGTACTTCTTCCTCACGTTTACTTCTGTCGCGAAATCACAAAATTCTTTTTACGTCCTAAACATAAACCTGAATAGTAGTTTACGACGCTCGGTTTGCTGTAGAGTAACATGGACCAGTGATAAGATTTTATTGATTTTGTGTCATTGAAGCAAGAAAGAAACTTCATCCCGAGACTTAGAGGGAGAGCAATGAGAACCTAATCTTCAGATGTCGTAGACCAGGAATCAATGACAATGTGTTGGACGATGTAGGTGACCTTAGGATTAGAAATATGGAGTAGAGTAATTAGAGGAACGGTGAATGTAGTATTGGTGCAATGACTGCTACACCGCTGATCTCATCATAAGAATGAGATGAATTCGCCCCAACAACGTGGCCAGTCACACAATAGCCAGTGAGCAGTGCTCGGGCTAGACAATCACTGGTAAACTGGGCGCAACTACTCTTACACCAATCCAAATAGATATGCATTTAATACTTGGCTTCCTAATTGCCCATCGGTGACTAAAATTGCTCGGCGGACTTGAAAAGGCCAACAACTTGAAAGTCAATAATACCAAACCTACTTGTAAATATGGTTAAGAAAAGAGAACATCAAGGTAAAAAAATATATCCTGAACTTTCAGCAACTGCAGCCAAACCCATAGGGTAGATGATCTCAAGCGGAGCACATCCACTCGTTGCTCAATAGTTTTTCAACAAACCCCACGGCACCACAAAGCATCATGAAATTGTGGAGGTACTGAACGCAAACACAAGGTCAAACGAAATCAGAATGACCTATGACAAATTCACTCAAATACAGGAAAGAATCGTTGGCACAGTCACTGACTGAAGAATAAAATCTCAACAAACAGAAACCAACGGAGGGTAAAACGGAAAGCGCAGTCAGAACTGAAAACGGTGTGCCAGTAAAGAGAACTTGACAGCACTCACCGGCAAAGGCCAACTGCACTCCGGGAAATTTAGCCAAAAACTGGCTTTCCTCGTTCGCGTCTGCCGACTTGCATGGGGTCGGTTCGGAATGGTTCCCGGGAGGTTGTGGTGAGTCAAGATCCTGTTCCTCATCATCGTCCGTTTCCGGCTGAAAATAGGCCGTGTCTGTCTCACCAGTGAGTTGAGGTTGAAAGGGGGCACGGCAAGCACGGATCGTGCACCAGGACCAATCGACCAAGGAGAGATCAGTCGGGTGGAGCGTGCCAGCGGCTTTTTGCTCACTAGCCCATTCAGCAGAGAACCAAGGGTGGTTGCACACTTGCGTGGAGTCATCTGGACCGCTGCCTAGTCGGGTCTCACGATCACGAAGTAATTCTGTGGAGGGATGAGGAGAAACCAGAGTAGTCAATAATCAGCTATTAAATATGATGGTCTGTAAATTGTGGGATAACGAAGTAAGCCAAGCACGGGGAGTGCCCAGAAGAATCTGTTATAAGCGTATGTAAGGGGTGTTCTTTGCGCACATGTCGTGTGAGCAGACACCGGAGTGTGTGTGTTGTGGACCGGAATTCTGGTTCATAAACGCGAGTGCTGTGTGGCATGGCAACCAGCGAGTCGGGCACTTAAGAATGTGCTCTGTTGGACACCTTTTCGCTGCAATAAGATTCGCGATTGCCAACCGTGAACTCCCACGAATAGTCACGACTGTTTGGAAGGGTAATCCCTGTTACGTACTCTAAGTGACGAATCAGGTAGCAGCTAGTTCTAGTCACAATAATTAGAGAGGAGAAAACCTCACGCTTCTTTACACTCAATCAGAAACTTACACCCTCTTTGTTTGGATTAATCTGCCGTTAATGGCAGGCGAACTGTGCGAGCCCGTGACAATCTTGTAAAACGCAGCTGAAATCTTCAATTAACAGGCCAATAAATACCGTTTGAGAAGAACCGATTAATACGGCAACAGGACTAAGCTAATTGGTAACAGTAGGCTTGCAACAGCCATGGCTGCATCCAACAAAGATGCAATTACAAGTAATTTGCTTTCAATGGTGGTGTACAAAAGTTCTACAAGGATTACCAGTGTGTACTACCTCAAGAACGCTCAGTTCCAGCAGACAAGCGAGAGGAGAGATAGACGTTTGAAGAATCCGCTTGATTTCTCATTTACTAGCTGACGAGCCATCACAACGTGCTGCAGGAATCGGGTACAAGTAAATGAACTGGAGTCCTGAGCAACGTACAAACTGATATGAGAGCAAACAGACTAAAAAAGGACCGCTAAAGGTGGAAACAAACTGTCTGACCCATCAATCACTCTCTACGGATGGTACGTCTGAGATGAGTATATAATGGCTTAGTTTAAACAGATGAAGGCGACAGCTAGTAGGTTAGACCGGAGCCATTTTGATGCACAGTGTATGTGATCGTGGACCAATCTAATTGTGAACTGAAGGATAATTAACTGTATGAGTCAGTAAAAGCCCCAAGGGTGTCGTACTAGTCCCACTTTTAATTTCGTTGTTTGATTGGAAAGAAGAGAAACCTTGTTGCTGAATGGTTGAGGTCAAACATGGATAGGTGCGCAGTAAGTATCACCCATCGCCCACTTTCATGAGTAAAGTAGGGCTGCTTTATTATGTGTTCATCGGTACAGCAGTCAGTTTACAGATGTGTCCTCTGATATGTTCCTGTCGATGACGAATACGACGATTGTGCAATTACATGCGTACTAGATATCGCCGGGCATGTCGAACTTAGACAGGAGCCGCCGGAGATGGCTATAAACAAGTATTCCTGAAGATCAGAGCCGATGGTGTTCGATTCGGTGAGTAGTGGAGTGGGCTACCGACTGTACACTTCCAGTACTGGTTGGACGTTTGATGCACCAGTACTACAAAATAAGATCGAAAATCACGGAGTCACCGCACACACAAATTCTCACCATCCATGTCGGTCACATCATTATTGGTGGGTATTACTTTATGAATTGTGAACATTGTGACTATCTATATGAACATATCGGAACGTACATTATCTCTCCTAGGGAATTACACGCTTCTTACCATAACTGCGGGAAACAGCAGATAGCGCCTCAATCGATATTGTGTATCTATAAGTACGAGTCCCGCAGTCGCCGTCGTTACGATATCAAAATGTTTAGCACAACGAACAAATTAGAGCTGCGGCAACCAAACAGCCCATTATCAAGAGTTGGATAGACGGAAGTAGTTCAGCATAAGTCAGATACTTCAATCAACCGAAAATGGCAAAGCGATTCTAAGTCTACGCGTGAAATAGGTCGACAGATCACAACAATACCTGTAAGTAGGTATCGTCCGGGCGCCTAAAACAACAATGCGTTCACAATAATGTACGTTTGATCACCACTGAGATATACGGAATTAAAGAATGTTTTGAAGAAAAAGCCGAAAGTATAGGAAAGGTTATGACTCACGTTTCATAAAATCCAAGCCAGCTTCGGAGACAGCCAAACCCTCAGGAAATTTCAGATGATTTGCGTGACTCATGATTTTCGCATAAGTGTTGACCAGAGTCTCCGAGTAAAACGGTGTGTCACCGTATAGCATCTCGTAGATCAGGACGCCAAGAGCCCACCAGTCGACTTCGAAACCGTAGCTACCACCACCGGCGCCCTTGAATTGAAATGCGGAGCAGGTGCACTAATAATCATGATGAACAATGTTGAGCAAATACCGCATGCAGCTGGCTTACAAGATAACTACAAACAAAGAAAAACCTAAGTGCGTACTCTATGGGAATCTTGGTCTGATGTGTGCGCTCGCATCCTTTACCCTCATCATAAAAGTGAAAGAGAACGAGCAAACTGCCTTTCGAAGACGGCGAATTTGCGGAAGACCGTCGATCAACATCAGCTAGCCAAATACAACGGGCCGCGGGCGATGAAAATGAGACGCACAACAGACCGAGTGACATCTAATGAATTTTCCATTTGGTTACTGATTACGAAACACGACGAATAGACGCATTCGGTCAGTCACTGACAAATTATTCTGGTCATCGAAGGAAGTGAAAAATGAACTTTGGCACTTAGTTTGTGTATCTACGCCATCAACTGAAGAGTTTCGGCGAAGACTGCCGTCAGATCACGTGACTCTACTTTATTCCCCACAGTGCAAAATGCAGGCCTTAAATGTCCCTTGCCGTTCGGTAATTTGTAGTCCATTTTTAACTAGTGACAGTAAGTTAGGAATGGCAGATAAGTTCCGTCTGGTTGATGAACTTCTTCCTGATTCACTCGGCCTCGGTCTGAACACATGTGCTGTGACGACTAAACTGTGCCAGTTACGAGAATTTCGTTAAGTGGTGAAGGTTACTGGAACGTGATAGTAAAGGTTGCAAGGAGGATGTCCAGCAGATGTTTCTTCTCATTAGTTGCTTTCATTGTCCTCTGAGAAATAATGGATTGGCCGTCCCGTAGTTTATGATCGTTGGCACTGGTGAAAGTGCACAACATGGCGAGCGGTGAAATGATGATTACAATACATAGCCAAGCTAAATCTAAGCATTATAAGGGTTGTGGCGTTTAAGTTTGATAAAGCATTTCATTTTTTTTAAATTAACATCCAGTAGCATTGATTAATGACTAATTGCTGTACAGGTCCCTATCTGATCTTTGGCAAAGGATTGGCCGTTTGTGATCAGGGAAGCACCAGATGACCCTGCACCAGAACACACTTCTACCCACAAAGAACTCGCAACCATACACAGCTAAGAAACAAACAGAACAGGTAGATTATCGGAATGCTATCGGCCGTGACCTATCACACCAGATGTTATCGATCGATAGGTAGTTCGTTCATCGACCAGTACTATGGGACTGGAAAAACATTTTTAAACGGAGGATATCGCTGAGCGGATAGTCACGGTTTTAGGGCGCAAGACACATCGGTGAATTCGCGTGCATTATTTTGCGTGCTAAAAGGTTGATGGAAGGGAATTGTACGTAAATAGGTGAGCTAAGCCAGAAATAGCTATACTGCTCCAAACACAGGTATCACTTGGGTTTATACGATCATCTGATGGTCAGAAGAATGAGCAGAACATGAAATTAAGGGGAAGACGATGCACGATGATTTTAACGGTTGTTTTCAATGACAGCGAGACAAAGAGTTAAGGATTATCGTCCTGAATGTGTGTTCCAGTAAACGGTTGTTTAAACGTCGGAAAGAAACGCAGTGAACAAACTTGGCATGTAATAGGCGAAAAGAGTCATGAATCGCTTTGTGGAAAGGCTGGAATAGATTGCGGAATGTTCGCAAAAAAAAAACAAGTTAAACTAGAGAAGATTTCCGTATATTTAGGTAGGTGCCAAGGAAGACGATTAGGAGAGTGAATAAAAAGTCGGAGCAGTGCATTAGAAGAAATACCACAGTAAAATTGAAAACAAATATGTGGATTTTAAAAACTGACAAAGACTTATATTGTGAAATCCTACGGAGCGGTGCTTTTCGGATGTCAGTTTGTTTTGCAATAAATTCTACAGCACGATTAGACGGATGTGGTTGTGTTCGCTAGCCCATTTTGATCATGATAACCGGTTTTATGCAACGTATCATAACATGAGATAGATTTGTAAAGCGCGGTCGACACTAGCAAGCGTGCACTGATTAAATTTGAAGTGTGCCACAGAGCATGATACCGTGTTGTTGGCGCCATTTCGTTTGTGTAATTTGTGTGTGTATAACTTACTGGATCTTTGGTTCATGCTTATCCACGTTGTTTTCTTTTACAGGACTATCGTTTGAACCCTTAGTTCGAAAGGACGTTGACCTGCGGTGTTTCCGCGCTACAAGTGTAACGGGCAAGAACAGCCGGCTTGTATGCTACAAGATATATTCACTGATCATATGGGATTTTATCCGCTAAAAAAGCCATACAAATAGATATAAAGAGACTGGGGCAGGTTTTTGAAACCAATTTAAAAGAAAAAACATGTACGTTTGTCCGAAATGAAGACCCATCGCGCACATTACTAACGGCGCTGATCTGAAAACCGTAATAAGACGAATTGATTGACATCTTGAAATGTTTTGCGGGTTTTTTTCATTAAATATTACGGAAGTTCGAAAGGCTGCGTGAGACCGCTTTCTGAGAAGCATCAGAAAAGAAGACAATCGAACAGGTCGAAAGGACTGTCAGAAATGGGTATACAAACGATTGACCCCGTCATTTCGTTCACCGTCCTATTGCACGATTGCAACCCCAAGATGTTGGCGTCATCCGAAGCGTTGTTAAGCAAGCGTCACTCACTGGCCCTCTGATGGCAAAAGGTGCTGAATCAACCAATTTTGTTGGTGTGGCATTCATGATGTTCGTTCACTCTGTTGTTGTATCGGCATGTGCGAAACCTACATAACCGAATGTTTTACGCAATCGACTGACCAGAATAAACGAAAAGCTTGCATTTCGTAAATCATATCTTCTAGCCGTCCTGATGAAACGGCTCAACACCTAGCGGATTATGTTGAGATGGCACACCAATCATGCGTGTGAAAGCCTTGATTGACAAAGCACAGTACCACAGTCAGGAGCTACTTTTTGTAGGTGTCACTCAAACGCCTTTGCAGGTCTCAACAACCCGCAAAACGTACATTTAACAAGAGAACACAACAACGGCATTAAAAAAAACAGCTGATTGAATTTAACATCATCACCAGAGGCACCAATACATCAGTGGTTCACACTGATACTTAGCTGCTAAACAGCCATGAAGAAGAACAAAGCAAAACATGTGTAGGGATAGGGAGGAAAAAAGAGGGAAAGAGGCATAACTACCAAAAATAGCTACGTCCAAATTCAAACATTCAAGGTCAAGGTGCCCATATCTTGCTATTAAACAACCAAGCTATCAGTAAAAGTAAGGAGTCATCATCGTGGCGGCTTCCTTACGTCTTTCACTACGTCGCGTCACTAAGTGCACCCACTTCACAGGCAACTCTGCCAAGCAACGACAACACACATGCCACTGAGCGCGATTAGCCACCATCTCATCTAACGTCTACAGCCACACACTCTGTCAGTCGCGAAATCCCTATCCTGGGAGGCGAACCCGAACTATAGTGACCAACCCCTCCGTGAACGACTTCATCTACCTAAATAAGGTCATCATCTGTCCACCTAGCACCCTGCGTCAGTGGGCCGGATTTTCGTCAAACAGTGATCGGTGTGGCAGACGACTAGCTGGCATCCTTGATACATGATCTAACCATTCAAGCCTGTGAAAATGTAAGGAATGAACAAAAGAAACCGTTTGATAATCAATACCAAACACCTGCATCCTAACCTCCTCGTTGTTTACTCGCTGGTGCCAACCGGTGTAAGCGATTGAATGCAAACATTGGTGGTCGAAAACCTGAAGATGGTTCACGTCTTGTACTCTGAGCGACCAAATTTTGCCGCCGTAAAGCAACACATCCCTCAATGTCACCTTACATACGCGATCCTTAAGCGTCGGAGAGATACCTCTGTCACCATAGGTGCACCAGATGAGCGAACACCGCCATAACCTTAGAGGTACGCACTCCTATTTCATTACATACATCTTCACTGCCACCGCTGATGCGGCTTCCCACGTATACAAACCGGTCAACAACTTCCATTACTTAATTACTTAACATTTGAGGCTGTAAAGCGTATTCCGAAGTATTTAGCGGACGCGAAATGGCGTCTAGTGATGTTTGTGCTGCTTGAAAGTTATCGACGGGCTCAAAGCCAGTTCAAAGGCACAACGACGTTGATCAATACAGATAAGGAAACAGAAGTAACGCATAGAAAACCTACACGTATCCGACACCAACAATATTGTTTGAGCACTCCAGGCTTTGAGAAATCCATGCAAAAAAGGATACAGCGAAAAGATTAACACAACAACAATGGTCCACAAACTAGATTTACCTCGTAGAGTATATGTACGTACAGACAACTGTCAACAAAGTTAATGAAGAAAGTCTTCCTCACGTAATCAAAAAAGAAAACTGTCATCGCATTTCGATCAAATAGCAAGAGAGAAATATGAAACAGTACAACACCTGTTTGAATTGACAACACCAGCGAACCCAGTACCGGTTCCCAAAACTGTGCTGCACGACTGGTTGGCCTTAAGATTGAAGTCCCCGACAAAAGATAGCGAGGATACTGATTAGAACCCGCAGCCCTACTAATAAGAATAACCTTCTCATCTGGCTGGTCATCGGAAGACGAATGCGTTTATTAATGAAACAACTACGACCCTGATGACACGTGATAATTAGCTATACTGGTGGCACTTATGCGCTTTTGGAACGAATTATACCAATAAGCCCGTGAATGTGATCTCACGACAAACGCTACAGCTCTCTAAATGATAAGTCATGCTCATTGCAAACGACCTGGCTCAGACATGAAATCACAGCCACCCGATCACTGACAAGAGAACACACAGATGTTGAGGCTTGGTGTCCCTAGATCTTGTTGATCGCTTAGCTACAGTCCTTATGATGGTGTTGAATACCAACATTGAGGCGGAAGCAAAATCGATATGGCATCTTACACTCTTTTGGCCCAAACAAATTCAGTCGGATTAAAACAGTGTTCTCCGCACGAAAGTCGAAACTCAACCGTCACTTTCAATGCAAATTCTACCACTTAAATTGATATAAATACACTGACACTGCGTCGCTCCAATAGACATGGTCAGAAAATTCCGATCGAGTCCGGCCCAGTAGTGACCGTAACGGTTTTACAAACGCACAGTTGCACTAAAGCTTCGCTGTATTGTACGGCAGTAAATTTAATCGGGTAGTCCCTTCGTTTTGGTTCCATGTTATTGATCTTTCGTAGATGTGTGCTGAGCACCACCCCAATGAGACGTCAGAATCGCCGTACACGAAATACTCACCCAACATTTACCGTTACCTCCATATACTTAACCAGTACATACAAATACTTCCCAGGATCTTGGTTTCATGTACGGGCTGAAGTCACGTGACAGAATCCTAACCAAAAATGACTTCCCATCAACATCGAATGGACAGTCGGTGTTTGGTCGTCACTCCCACCAATATATCAACTGACTGCAGTCCGGATGTGGGCAAGGATGAATTTTATCGACAATTTTCATACCTCCTTTATAAGAGAAAATCAAGAGAAGTCGATGTACTCGAAGATGGTCTGAATGCTCAACTTGACCGCCTGGAACTGTTTGGAAGTAGGGTTCATGAGCGCCACACTTTGTGCACTCTTCATTTGGAGAATGGCGAGCGTTTACGGTAGGTGTGAGCAGATAACCACTTGTTCCTAATGAGTACCAACTTTGGGCATAACAGCCATCACTGTATGGCATGAAGTCCTGTTTCTATGACCCAACCTCAGAAGCAAACGACTGAAATGCTATTAGCTATCGCTAGAGAGCTAACATTGTAGGCTGTGTTCGCACTTTGGCACTTACCACAATTCTCATCACGCTCTTACTGATACGAATTTTGTTATGCCATTCATGCGACCAGAACTGGACTACAAATAATAAGCTGTCGTGGTTACGCTTTTTGCAAAGACAGTGGTCTGGGGAGACAAATTCGTGCCAATGGACTGTAACAAAAAAGTCACGCATGTCGTTTCAGCTGACAACAGCATAGTATTCTGCCACTCCGCGTGATTGATTGGGAAATTTAAGGACAAAGCCGGGAAAAGTGCTGTCAGTGAGAATGTAGTCGGAAGAACTGATTGTAGTAGTGCTGTTTGATAGAAAGCTTAACAAACCGGGCGGCAAAGTTAACGTTTGAACCGAAAAGAGAACACTATAGGTAGCAACAAACATGATCGCATAGATGCCATTGGCTGTTTCGATGGCAGGTAGTTAGACATGTTGTTCGGAATATCTATTAGCCGGTGACCATGAGGTGTCTAGGTGTATCTTGTCTGCTAAGTCTAACAAAAAATGATCGCCATAATCTCGATTTGGATCGACAAAATCGCCTCAGATTTGCGGAATTTACAAGCAGTTTGGGAGTAACAGACAGTACTCGACAGAGTGCTCCATCGGCGGTCGGAAGCGGGATGGTGAATACAAAGGAAAAACATCACAAACTGGTCACAAGGTCACAGCAGATGACTGAATTCAACTCATTAAGATGACACTTAGGAAGATGTGTAAATCTGGCACTATTTGTACTTTGTGATGCACACACCTAAACACGCAAGCAGACGCGTCGAACAGATCGATAGGCAGTCGGAAATAGCGACTTTTAAATCCGAAATAATATGTGTAGAGTCGAGTAGCACAGTCGCATCATAAAGATGACCGACCGCGTGATTGATAACACATTGTTGGATTAATCATATGCCGACCAAATGAAACACTGACCCCATTTAGGATTTAAGTTATACCATGAAAAAAAACTGGCCTCTCAACTTCAAAAAATGCAGTCACACGCACTCGCCATTAAAACTGAGTTGACGATTGCATCGGTAGCACTACACTACTTATATCATTATGTGAACGAGACCTATGGACCGCATTGACGGACAGACTGCACAGTCACGACCAAAAACACACAAATGAAGTTACACTTCTTTGGGAAGAAGTTGTGGAATTTTTAGTCTTGAAGTTTACCGCAATCTGTCAACACCTGGTAGATAACACATTAGCCCATTGCCTTTATCATGGAAAAAATTTGACACTTATGGGCAGTGTTCAGAGAAGAACCGTGAAACTCCTCTATCCAGAGAGGGAAGCAGAGTTCAGCCAATTTTCAAAACATCATAGACATATTAGAGGAGATCATGTTCTCACAAAATACACTGGCAGATCTATTACCAATGAGGAAGGATGAATGCTTGAAGGATCATTCGCTGAAACTGGGAAGATTATTGCATAGAAAGAACTGCCTCATAGTTAAGGTATATTCACACTGAAACGTACTGTCCAATGCAGAATTTACGGCTGAAACAGTTGAGAATGTTAAAAGTATACTCTGTCGGCACAGGTGTCAGAGAACCAGCACTAGAAGTAGCCTAGCCACCAACCTAGCTCAATCGCACAGGTCATTGAGTATGCAAATTTGATGGAACGCTGTTTCAGTGAGTTAAAATGTTCGTTGCCGATATGATCGTAAGCCAGTAGCTTCATTTGAATAATCCTTCACTCACTTCTACATACTTTTTCGTTGTAAATGAAAGGCATCGAACACAATATTCTTAAACAAAAACAGAGAGCAATGTACTAGCAAAGTTCTCTCTCCTGTAGCAACCTATGAACTCATGAACAGAGCAAAGAATGTTGATACGATCGTGTGAAGCTGTATCTCGAATTTACAGTGAAACCGTCAAGCTCCGTATCAAGAGCGGTAAACAACACTTGTGTAAGTTCTGCGCTGTGGCTTGCGATATCCCAAGCAAAGGACATTGGCTATTGGCCATCAATGATCAACAGGTTAAATCTACATTCGCATGAATGGGGATAAAACCTGCGGATTGAAGTGGGGCTGATCCAAGTCAACAACAGATAGCAAACCGATTATTAGATGAAACCCAACTGTGAAAAGTCAGGGCTTCTGCTGGACTCGAACCAACGACAGACACAGCATGTCTCAACAAGACAAACGGTCTACCACGTGGGCTAAGAAGCCACACCAGGAGCTCGGAAATTTCACATACGAGACAGTGGGACGAGTGAGTAACAGAGTCTAAATGTGGAACTTTCCGAGCTCCCGGTGTGGCTTCGTAGCTCAGCTAGTAGAGCGCTTGCCGCGTTGAGGCATGCTGTGTCTGTCACTGGTTCGAATCCAGCCGACGCCCTGACATTTCACATTTGTGTCTTATCTAAAATCATAAATCTGCCACGCTACTTATTAGTAATACAAATCGATTATTGATTATCAGTACGTTCACTGGAAGACTTATCACAAGGTTGGTGGAGTATGCTCCTAAATGGTACTAATGTTTGGTATGGCAGCCCTTACCGCCCGGAGCACAGGAAACAAGGAGGGACAGTCGGGAACGAATATGTATTTGGTCTGGGATGTTTTAAGTAAGAAACTAGCTCTGAGAGAGAAGCAGTGAATACTGAGACTGATCAGCCATGCAAAGCGGTACGTACGGATGTGTCTGTGCAATTTCACCTATCTCGTACATAATGGCTAGTCACATAAAACTTCCCTGACCAATCCACTTTTGTGGTTGCAACATTTCCAGATATGAGCTTTGCTTGCTAATGCCAATTAGGTTTAGTCCAAGTGCGCTTTAAAACGAGTATCCAACGTAGTAAAGGGCGTCCAGTTAGAAGCTAATCCGGGGTAATCCGAAGATTCATTGTTCACCGCTTGTGCGGGATCACAGCATTCATTAATCATGATTCTGAGTTGATCACACTAGTCCCATACGAAAAGGTCACGATCAGTTTCAAGTATCTCACACGTTGTTGCATACACCTACTTAGTTATGACGTTCCCAGTGATTCTGCGTCAATGACCGACAGAACACTACAGTTCATAGTAATGAAACTTAAATTCATGGTGCATGAAGCTATCGTATTCGAGTCGAGCAAACCAATAAAATGACGATCCATTGTCGGACAGTGAAGTGGTTTTGTGACTCAAATTCGTAAAACGTAACAAAAACGCTCAAGATCCAAATCATCTCTCGCCGACCTTTGTCGGAGACAGTGGTTATAGACTATCGTCTGAGCTAATTGTGCACCTTCGTTCTATTTATGTGGGTTAAAAGTGAGTAGCGTTCAGCAATTCATGCCCATCATCATGCGAAAACCACAAAAGCACTACATATAACCCCATCGCATCCAATATGCTCACATATTCCACAACGTAGCAGTATAAGAAACGAACAGAATTAAGTGTGTGAAGAACAGATGAGTGTCCGTCCCTGTTGCGTATAGACCAATCATACGTTTATATTGCGACAGACGTCGAAATAACAGTATTCTCCTATCAGTTAGTACTAGCGGTATTTTTGGAATTTAAGATTATCACACGTAGAAGCCCGAGACAATCAAACTGTTCATATATTGACAAAGACAGTTAGGGTAATCGAGACTCGAAGTCACAAGCGTGAATGATAGTTGCTTTGGTGGTCGATCGAGACTGCAGTGGCAGGTCAGTGAATCAATGACCGAATTCAAATAATATTGGTGCAAACCATTCGGCATCTACCAACCAGTTCATTATGATCGGTAGGATTTAGCCGGTGCACTTTACCAAGTTTAAGTAAGCAGATGATGACCAATTCGTTTTGTTCACTGAGTGTTCATATTGTGGTTGTGAATAAGGTTGTTGACTGGGCCTGGACTGCTTCTTTTGATCTCGGAATGCTGTTTTGCAGTAGATAAGGCCATTACGTTTGTGCTACCACGAAGCAGTCTAGTGGGTACGCAGCCACGAAATCACAGGAAGTTAGCTGGCAATCTCGATCACATGTGAGAGACGACACACTACCACCGGTCACGCATCTTCTTCCCAAACGTACAACCCAACGTTTGCATACTCATTCTCGTTCAGATAGTTTTTCGTTTACATACCTTGTTTCAAGGACCTTGCTGAAAGTAGCTATCTGGGGAAGAAAGTTTGTGGGGAAGATCTCTGTTTACCAACCTCTCCACGTATTTTCCCTAAACAACAACAACATCGTTGTAGCGAATACCAAATAGCAGTTCCCGTCCGTCAGTCAATCACAACACGTGTGTTCGGTCGATTGACTGTGTCGACCTAGAAAACGTGCATTTTGGTTGGCTTTTAATAATCTCCCTGCTTCACCAGCTCCAGCCGAATACCGACATAGGTAAACACAATCAATTGATTGAATTCTAGTTTTAGAATTGCTGTGTGTGGTAGTGATGATACTTGCCACGTAGTCCACATAGACTAAACAAATTCTCTCGTACATCTGATTCGTTCGCACATTGGTGATCACAAAAGTTCCCATTCCAGACCAACTAATCGAAATGTCTCTATATGTACGAGTTATTTCCTTAAGTCAGGTCGCGTCAAGAATTTGTTTCACACACTCCGAAGAGTGGAATCTCAGCTGTCAAAACCAGCACACGTTCAGCAGTGTCAATGAATAAAGAGTGGACGATAAAATGGCTAAAATCAAAATGGACTCGAAGGATTTCTACTTTTATGATGCATAAATAGAACAACATCCACATGGTTATGAACTCAGTCTATCTGTCAGCCCCGGAGAGATCGGTCCAGGACTAACCATAATTCTGGCTAGGTCAGTGATCACTGAAGAATTGTGTTTCAACATAAGCATACAATAGATTGTCTGTTGACCGAATGAACAAACGGGGGACAGGCTTTGGGAAGATAGGGTAAGTTTCGCCCCCAGGGATTTTCTCAGCAAACTTCTTGCATTCACTTAAATGGTAGTCAACGTTAGCAAAATACGTGCGCACAATATCCACGAATCGCATCGTAAATTATACGGGTCTATTTAGGAGCTCCAGATCATTTCGTAAGGTATCACAAGAGAAAAGCAGAAAACAGCGAAACCAGTGGGGAGATATGCAGGCGCCTTTAACTGATGAAGTATTTGGGCGGTGAGTGGAAAACGTGTTTGAACGAACGGCCTGAAAAGATAGGTCACTGGTTTTCGTGAAGATGGATGGATCAGTGAAAGTTCTGACACAGACCGACGCCCAATTATATGAACAGAAAACTACCGATGAAGGGATAATTCCAGAGCATACCGCTTTGCGTGCTGCCCTACCAGTTCATGATAACGACTACCACTCAGAAGTGAAAATAAAACATTTGAATATCTTGGGGTATTCATAGGCAGGGTACCAACGTTTAATCACTCGTTCGGAGGAGATAAAATATTTCAATAACGTTTATTTAGAACTGTGTGAATGAGTTACACCACAAACAACGTTATCAGCTCAATTAGAAAACACTGCACTTTCTTAACATCAGTGGCAGCAGGGGTTCATACAGACACTTGACTGTCACATAACAATGAAGAAGAAAGATATACCAGTTTGAAGACTGAAAGGAAGAGAATTGGGGCTTAATACACAAGTGAAAATCGATGGCTCATGCTATCGCACTTTGATTGCTCAGTGCCACAGAGTTCGTATCCAGCGTATTAGCGACCTCAGTCATTAAACCTACAGATCCAAACGACCAGCCCATCACGTGATTTCACGGCGTATTGGGCCGGAGCCACTAAAGTCCGAGGAAGTGGGGAAATAGACGATCTCGGCTCATGTTCAGACAAAGTGGAGACTATCACCAACGAAAGAACCTGCCAGTAGGCGAAACAATTCCCACGAACGTCTTGAAAATGAGTACACGTTTGAAACGAAACTATTCGTCAAATACTCATTGAACTTACGATGCTTGGGAGTTGGCCATTAACAACAGTGCGTTATTGGACATTTAAAAAAACTGTTCAGACGTGTATGGTATCGGGTAGAATGACAGCTTATCGTAGTTGGCAATTTTGCAACTTACACTATGAGAAGGACCATTCCGTCGAATGCCTCTTGCTACTTGGGAGAAAATTCTGCGCGTTGCGGAATTCAAGGTTTACAGTTGTTACAAAAAAAACTGTGGAGACGTCGAATCGCAGCAAGCGTTAACTTGTAATACTGATCGATCCGTTGCATACAAAACATCATGTGCCACTTGATGTTCTATTAATTTTGTAACCTGTCACTGGTAAAGGAATAAAGCGTCAAACTATGGACTATAAATCTAAACGTATTCTCATTTGTTTGGATTGCAATAGCTAACACGTGATTTCTGTCGTTGTTTATTGCGACCAAAGATCCGAACGATCTCATGTAAGTAGTGTGGAAGTCGAAGTAGTACAAATTTCCCTATTACATACACTCGACTGAAGCAACTTTTTTTATACACAAAGTACGGTTATACATGAAGTTGTTATTGTTTCAGTAAACAGACTTTGAGTTAAGGCGAGTGATGTTGTGGCTTTTCTAATAATTGTTTTAGGCGGTACTGGTACGTTGGTTAAATTTTACCGCAATCTGTAAGGTACACGGGACTAAGGGTTCAATTTACTCGCCCAGAACTAGATAAACACATTTCAGTGGTCAGTACTGACACGTTTTTATGCTATGTGGAGGCAGATAAGGTGACCAATTTCGACTGTCTTAGGTAGCGAAAAATTGTGGATGTTCTAGTATTGAAGACATAAAATTGAGAAAACCTGTGTACTGACCGATCCAGTTATTCTCTTGGTAAACAGTGCGTTCAACGGTGCCGTCTACTCGTCAGTGTAAGTGATTATCTAAGAAGAATATTTGGTTCTCGACCTCCCGCGCAGATCAGTGGGCTCAAGTGAACACGTCCAGTATCGCGCAGAGATTAGTATTAGATTTAGTGATGATAAACAAATCATCCACTTATCATCGATACTGATTGGAGCGGCTCATTGCAGACTGGATCACATTGTTCAAGCTTCTCGATGAACACATTGACTAACAGGGATCCTAGTTCTGATTTCACTACAACATCATCTGCCTATCAATAGAGAATGTCTATGAATAGAAGTTTCACATTCATGTTGCATCGGACCGGAAGTCTTTGCAAGCTCATTATTTGGACATCAATACTGGTTTCGGTCCCAGACACACCTAATCAGAGATTAAACTGATAGTTTCTAGCAAAGGTAGGTTAGTTAGTGATGACCCTATGTCCAATGGAAGTGATTTTTGTGAATTTGTATCAATCTCGTGTATGTACTCGATGAGTGAAAACGTATCAAGCAGTCCTAGCCGAACGACCAATTCCCACAAAACCTAAACAGTTTCGTCAGCCACTTTGCTGGTGAGTGGCAAGACGAATTTACCATAGCAAGTGTTAGAAAAATTGATAAACCAGCTTTACAAACTTTCGGTAATTCGTTTAGGTGAGATGGATTAGAACTTTGTGGTCGCAGTTACGGCGGGTATCGACTTTTCGCTCTTTAGTGAATTTACTGATCCGACGTTCAGTATAGTCAGCTTTGTTCTTTTCATTGGTGACTGAAAAAATTGCCCTGGTCTGTGAGATTAAGATGAGCTGCTTAATGTAATTTCTTTGACAGTACGAGGCAGAAAATTTATTACTGAAAGCATATGTTCGTTTGTCTTCAGTGCCACTACCGTAACGAGTATGCATGAGAAGTTGAGTACACATCGAATAAATTCTTAGTGGAAAGAGGGCAAACAGGATCCAATGCATGAAATCTTTAATCATGTGTGATTAGACAATCAGGTTGAAAGTGAGCAACATGAGGGCACAAAAAATGGTAGAGTACTACGAGTTGTAAAAAATGTATCTCATGAGAGACCTATTCACAAGGTTTCCACTATAATGCAATGATAAAAGTCCTCACTTTAAAGACCGTCAAACTACTGAACCTGACTAACCGCCAATGTTGTAGACACCTTTAACCACAGATTCTGAATTATGAGAGCCTCAGTCAAAGAGGTGAGGTTCAACAGTGGCAAACCGACTGACAACTGGTGTTGTTCGGATGTGCTTGGGTCGGGATCGATTCTCAGAGCGCATCGTCTAACAAATATGGTTGAAAGACAAGGAAACGGGACGAACGGGACTATTCACCCTATTGCAGCGCGAACACTTGACAAAAAACTATTCATTAGAACGAAAAACAATGCTGTCGCGAACAACACAGTGAACCAGCGTGATGGGTTTCACGCTCACCTGAGACAATAGAACTTCTGGACTGAGATAATCAGGTGTACCCACTGCCGCATCACAGTGAATCAGCTTGGTAACTGGATCCACTCGAATGGCGGTCCCAAAATCAGCCAGTTTCACATGGCCGCCAGCGTCCAACAACAGATTGTCCGGCTTAAGATCACGATGAATGAAACCCATTGCATGCAGGTCCGACAAAGCGAGCACTGTTTCGGCGGCGTAAAAGCGGCACGCAGCCTCCGAGATCACCTCCACATCTTCCATCCAACCGACTAAGTTCCCACCGGGCACATATTCCATGACCATGTACAGCGAAGTGACATCCTGTGAAAAGAATAAAATCGATAGAAGCCCACTGCGGAACTTCACAAAGATGGGA
This sequence comes from Paragonimus westermani, assembly GCA_008508345.1. Taxonomy (NCBI): domain Eukaryota; kingdom Metazoa; phylum Platyhelminthes; class Trematoda; order Plagiorchiida; family Troglotrematidae; genus Paragonimus; species Paragonimus westermani. The sequence continues at coordinate 87,174 of QNGE01002862.1, forward strand.
TACCCACACAGGAAAGTACATGGCCGAGGCACAGGCTAGCCTAACTCAAACACCATGACAGCAGATATCACACAGAAAAAACTACGCGAACAAAAGAAGATCAGTGAGTCTAGTCGGGTTTGCGTTAGAACGACCACACGATTGACAAAGTGAACTGCCGGCCACTCCGACTATGTGAATAATTTATGGGAAACAGCAAATAGTCCAAAGTACACAAGAAAACAGACCACGGAGGAACGCTGAAGATACAAACCTTAGCACACACTGTCATAATATCACGCGTTCAAACATACACACACATACACAAACAAACAAACAAACACATACGTATACACAGGATATGTCTCAATTTCAGCAAGGTGGAAATAATGCGTCAGCATGTAATTCAAAAAGTCGAATGTCACCAGGCCCAGGTGAACGATAAAGCTAACAGCTTTTATACCGCAAGACGTTCGTAGTTGTGCTGAGTATCGAGAACCAAGCTACAATTGAATAACGGGGACGTGGACAGAGACAATCGGGGAATGAGAATGAACCCGCAATTGTGTAGACGTTGTTGTCACACAGGGCTACTCCGACCATACTGGATAAGCTGAATTACAGTCGTTATTAGCATTAGTTTATTGTACACGAGTTTGAGGACAGTTTGAATGTCAAGTCAAAATCGTGAAACATTTGTAGCCAGTACAGTGAAAGAGTGAAAAAAAGGAAAGCGACAAACAAAATGCACAAAATGAACGAGAGAGAGAGCCAAAAAACATTCTCATCAATTATAGGTCACATGCGACTTTAACACATTTAGTTGCTCGTTATTTTGGGAACTTGTTCATTTCGTCCGCACAATGATCATAGTTAAAAGAACCCGTAAAAACAAACATAACGACATTCCCGTCAAAGTTTGAGTGATGTGACCCATAGGAGAAGCAGACAATGTTTAGTTCGTTACTGTTGAATGCATTCTATCTGCTACCAGACTGGTCACTATCCTTTCACAACTACAGTTCTACAGCTCCTGTTTCGAAATTCCTGTGTTCAGAACAACTGTTAAAACAGTCACAGTAGGTAACCATGACACATCAACTGTTAGCAAAAATCACGAACAACCGTGGTCCTATTCAGGTTGTTGTTCTGTCTACGACATTAGTGTGCACTTTTGACGATAAATGATTAGTGAGGTATGATTAATAATTGTGTACTCACAGATGCGTGTTTCAGGTCGCAGAGTAAGTGTTAGTTTTCAGGATATCGCGTTCATCATCTAACCTGTTGCCATCAATCTTTCAGTGTGTGAATGTTCTCTTCAGTCGCAACACAAGGTAAGAGGTCAACGAACTCATGTGACTCATCAAAATAAATGGCGATTCAATGGTCCAAGTAAATATCATTCACTTGAAAAAGTATTCCCGTGTCACCTCCAAATGGTGAACAGGGAGCAACGATGACGAAATATGAAGACCCTGACTACTCCATTGATCAAAGTGTCACTTGCCTGGCTGGGATCCTCGCGGTCACTCAAATCGCTACCTCGAAACACTATCTGAGATGGCGGTGTGGCGCAGTCAATGGTGTACCTGCAATCATGTCATTGTCTGCTTTTCCGCTCAGTCTTCTTTCATTGATTCGTAACCTTCGTCTAGAATATTCCAAATACCACATCCGCCCAAGTCTGTTCCAATAACAAATAGATGGTTGCATAACATTCTCACTGATATGTTGTTCCTAAGTCTCTTAGGATTGCTCTACATCATAGTGTGATGATACCTTACAGCTTGCGTCGACAACACGATTGGCAGCATCCGATTCGGATTAGCCTGTCACAGTGACCGAAGCCAAAGGACGCCTGCGCTCAACAGTCACTGCAATTGGCTTGCGCTGAACCAATTGCAGTTCCACCAGCACACCACATATCCAGTTTAAACCCTAAGGAATAAGACTGGGAGTTTTGCCAGTGGGGCCTTTCTGTCCAGCCGGTCAATGCTGGTTAGCCACTTGATTGGCTAATAAGGAAAGGAAACCCTTATCTCTCGGAAACTAAACAGAGAGAGGCTGCAATGACGAGATCTACACTGAGAAGAAAGATTTTTGAAGTGTAATACAAGAAGCGTTGTAGTACAGGAGTGCAGGTTAGTGAAACCTAAAGAAGATAGGGATTAAAAGCAAAGTTCTCATTGGACTATGAAAAGCCAGGCAGACCATTCATCATACAGTACATCAACAAAGCCGGAGAAAAGAATGGGTAGAAGACCACAGACACTCAAGTTTCTGAAAAGAAGAGCGGATTAATTGTCAATGACCACGATGTTGGCCGATGCAGTCATTAACAGAAGTAGAATAGGTATACCGATATGACCTACCTGAGCCTAGCGTACTCGCCGCCTCTTCGCCGACGGGGTACTATGAGTACGTTGGTGACCTACCAGCCCCAAACGGCCAGCGCATTCGCGGCCGCACACATCACAACGCCATATAGTCACGTCACCGCGACCTATGGCACCGATGGTTCCTTTGCGTACCGCACGCTTCCGCTCGCGACCACGCAATAGTTGCTCGTTGAACGCTCGGACGCCCGCCCGAACCGTATTCCTCCAGGCCGTCCGGTTCAACGCCAAATCTTCCCAACATCTAAAATCAATGTTACAACGTGAAAGACTTACCTGCACAACATCCTGGTACCTCCGCTTCTGGCCACCGGGATTTCGCTTACCTGACTTCACTTGTCGACAACACACACAAAATAATCACTGTCACCACCATTAAAATACCACTATATAAGTGGTCTTTTTTAGGCGTATACACACTCAGTGTCCATTCGGACTTTAGTTATCTGTGTTTAGTACCATACAGGGCACCAAGAGGACTGTAACAAGAGAGCCAGGAGTCACAAAAGACGAGCCTCCTGGCGCAATTATCTGACGTCCAACTAGCTCCACCAATATATATATATACAGTGAGAAGTAAGCCTAGGTGGAGTCAATGGGTTGAATCAATGACAAGCAGATCCCTGATTTCTAGAAGGGTTGAGACCAGTAGTTCAGTGTTCGGATTGATGGTCCCACTACGTCAGCTCTTTTTGGGAAATTTTTAGATGAACTTTCGCTCCGCGGATGGAGGACAGGACAAACACTACCAACTACCTGTTGAAAATGAGTGTAGTTGTGAACGATGTGCACTCGCTTTCCAAGCCAGATGGGCTGATTCGATCAGCACACGTGGGAACAGTTTTCGTCTAAGCCGGCTTGTGTTCGACCGTGTTTCTCTATTCACGTTATCGTCAGGTGTTCAGTTCATTGATGTAGCCAATTCACAATCACTCTAGTCTCATTCGCTTGCATACCGTACTACAAACGCTGGTACTATAAAAATTATGTACACATCATTATACACATGTACACACTCACCAACTATTTACAATAACCGGTAGACTGAAATATCGCACAGAAGGTTTATTGAGATCGGGAACTTCGACCTATCTCTAAAGTCCCGATCACGCGGCTACCGATTAGAGTGAACAGACAGTAATCGTCTCTTATCGAGACGATCGACCAACCCAATCAGTACTCACAGGCGAAAGTTGCTCAGCGTTTAGATAAGATAATTCGATCAACACGGTTGCGTCATTAAGGTACGCCGAAGCTCTGATCTCGGCCGTCGCATGGGTATGCGCTACTGACGAACTGTCTCTAAGAGTGGAACCCGAGTCTAGTACATTCTTTCGAAACAGGCTGGCTGGTGAGTCTATCTGAATGCGAAGGGTGCGATCAAATTGGAGTGGTTTTCAATTTAAAATACTCACGATCTGTCAGCATTCGCATATTTTCTGGACGAAAGTAAGGCTTTCAACTGCACTAGAAAGCTTACCTTCTCTGATTTCTTCAATAACACGTTTAATAGGTGCAATGAATTGTGTACAATTCATTTGTCGCAACGCCAAAAATTAGCCATTGTTTTCTAGGGATCTTGAAGGTTTTCAAGGTGACATTCTATCACCACTCTCACTCAGTTTTTTACCTAGAGAAATCTAGGCTTCCACTGAATTCGAAACAGTAACGGAAACGGCACGCCCAAACAAGGCAGTCATTGTATCAGTTGAGCTACGAAGGCACGCCTGGAGCTCGGGAATTTTACACTAGAACTCCACCACCTGTACTCACAGAAATTTTTATTCTGAAATTTTTCCACGAGACTGTACTCAGTGCAGAGCAACTGGAAGTTTCAACCAAGTGTGTAACACAAATTAATCAATCAATTGGTCTAATACCGTCTCTTGTTATTTACTTCTTTAGAATACGTGAATTTTCATTTTCCTTCTGTTAACTGAAAACATACAATTTCTGGTCTATGATATAACCACAGTCTGCTCTCTCACTGTAAAACACTTATGGGTAACATCGGGCATAGCTAATTCATGTGGTTTACATCGTCATATGAAATCCAAGTCACTTTGTCATACGGTTCGTACTTGCAGATTGTTTGTATATTTCTTCGGTTATTCATCGTTACTCACGACATTGAAACAATTGTGGAAATATACGGGAAAATCCTATCATGAGCTGTATTGATTTCACTGTTATGATGCGGTGATACATCGTATGTCAAAAGCTCACATCTAAAATGGCATCTGATTTCAACTATCCTCTATGTGCTCCGTTTTCCAAAGCCAAGTTCACGACTTCCCCCAGAGCTTTGTTTATAATTTTGTTTTCTAACAAGGGAGCTTATGCTTCCTTTGTGATTCATCAGTTAGTCCGTTTCTTGGTTAATCACAGAGACGTAGAAAAACACGAGATTACAATGGATCTTATTCGGTTGTTGTTTTTTAACACTTGTTGTACCCTACGTTTTGTTTGCTTAAACTGCTGCTACAGATATCCATCCTAGGTTTCTTCGTATAATTACGACCGAGAAAAATTTTTATATTCACAGGCATGCAGCACATATTTTGTAATGCTCCACGGTGCCCAGAAACGTCCTGGCCAATGGTCATGTTATCGATACAGCGTTTGCACCTACAGTCTGATCTGGTTACGAAACTGTCGAAATCAACTGACTCAAACATGATTTGAGTGGCTAGAAGCAGTTATCTATAAACATGACTACTCTGGACCCAATAATCATTCCAAACATTGGCTGATTATCCAAACTCGTAACTGATTGCCGTATGAAGTGATTCATGTGTTGCAAATGCTGTAATAACGAGCCGCTGCGAAATGCATGTACCTAAAATAAGCCATCTGTGTAGTTTTGTTCGAACTAAAGAGAACTAGTTGTTCCCCCTGTTTCCCACTGAATCTTTGTATACGTTGATCAACATCAACAAGGTTAGCGATATCCATGTTTAAATCTACCAATCAAACGTTCCGAACGAAATGCACAAATGACTTGCGGATTATTATGACATACGATCGGTAACACCGATTTCAGTGCTACATGCAGTCTGACGTAAGAGGGCATAGTACCCAAGGTTAATGAAGGGACCTAGCAACAGATTGGCATTCACTGCTACTTACGGTTGACATAGCCCGAATCCGAATACGCAACCGAAGGTCAATGAAATTACACAAAACCATGTGCAACACTGGAGATCGTGAATTGACGTGATCGGCTGGATAGCCAGCAGACACCAGATTGGGGTAAACACCACGAGTGTCTGGGGTGTGCCAACATCACTGAGGCTACCAACATAACCATCGCATACGCGCATAAGCTGAGGGGCTTGTCGAGATACGCACCCGCTTTCAGCACCGGACCGGAGCGAATGCATGCAGTTGTGTGGGTGAATTGGCCAGCAATCGACCGACTAAATAGATGCGTGACACACCATCCAGAAAGCGAACGCCCGTGCGTGTGTGCTTTGGTGTGCGTTGCGCGAATGCCACAGCAAACAAGACATGTGCGGAGAATTGTGTTGTGAAGCTGTGGCAAAACAGTCGAAGGCAGGTCCATGTGTTTTACATTACGGTAACGAGTGAATAGGGTTAGGATGAGCAACAGCCAATAATTGGCACTAATACGCACGCTTTAGAGACAACCGAAACGGTTTTATTTTAGGATGGAAACAGGTGGGAGGCTAATTAGGGTTTGATCAGGCTGGTGGATGACAGGTCCGCACCAACGTGTGAGTGTGTGGAATGTTGATGGGATGGGAGAAACGTGAGGCTTAAGCAATCGCACGATCACACGGGTGGCGGCACCCGATTCGGGCTAGCTTGTCACAGTGACCATAACCAAAGGACGTCTGCACAAAACACACCAGAGATGGCTTGCGCTGTATCACTTGCGATTTCACTAACACATCACGTATTCAGTTTAAATTCGAAAGAAAGTGAGTGAAGATCTTTGCGGCCCAGCCGACCAACGCCGGTTGGCCAAATGGTAGGCTAGTGTGGAAGTAAAACCCGTCTCTCCGATGAAAAAAACGGAAACCACAATGGTAAGGTCCACGCTAGAAAAAAGGTATTGAAAGTATAAAGTAAACAGTTGTTCAATATAGAGGTATGTATTATCGCACTCTACGCAAGATGGAGATGAGAAACAAGATTATAAAGTTGGGCCAAAAAAAAACAAGACATTCATCATACAATACACCAACAAAGCTGAAGGAAAGAATAGATAGAAGGCCATCAGGACACGGTTTTCTGAAAAGGCGAGCAAGTGATTTATCACACAACAGTGATCGTTGGCTGATACGAACGAAACATATTTAAATATCAGACGGATATAAGTTACCTGCACGTAATGTGATCCTCGTTTGGTCGTTAACTGTGTGCCACAAGTGTGTCGATGATCTAGCAATCTGAGAAAGCCAGAACATCCGCGACCGCAATCATTCGAGCGTCATATAGTCATGCCACCACTACCTATGACATCCACAGTTATATTGCGTACCGCGCATCTTGATTCACGGCCGCCCAAGTGTCACTCATTGAACCTTTGGACACCCGATCGGATAGTGTTTCTCAACACGATCCGATTCAAGGTTGGGTTCTTTCAAGGTCTGAAAGTGATATTAGAAGAACTTGTTTGGATAACATCCTGATAACACAGCCTCTGGAGATCAAGACTTCGTTGGCTACCTGTTTTTATTTACCAGTGTAACAGCTGCTTCGGAATCCGGCAGTCGCCCATCTTACGTATGTGTTCTAGCCAACGAAGTTGACTGAACACCGGTTGGGCTACAATGTCGTCCATCTTTTCGTGTGGAAGTACGCAGTGTTCGGAACCCTGTTTGATATATGAGCATCTAGGATGCGTCTTGGACAGTGCAAATGGAAACGGCTCCGATGCCACACATTTAGACGATATAATGCCCCAGTTTAACATTCTAATTGAATTGATTAACTTACCCGGACATCCCAACTTGCCAAGTGCCGTTCACAACTTATAGCTCACTGAATCAGACGCCTTAGTAAAATCCGCAAATAGGACATATCACGGCTAATTGCATTCATAGCACGTTCGTTGGATTCTCCGAACAGTGAAAACTATGTCGACTGTACAGCGACTCACCCAAAATCCATACTGCTCTTCAGGAATATGGACCTCCAATATTTCCACATTGAGTTTGTTCAGTACAATTCTTGTTAAAACCTTTTCAGCAGAGCTTGGCAGACTTATACCTCGACAACTGTGTTTTGCACGCCACCCCTAACTTTAAACGAAGATACTATCAGAGCATTCTTCAAATCATGTGGGAGTACTTCCTGCTCTCAGATGAAGTGAACCAACGGGAGCATAACACGTCTTGAAACTGGCTTGCCATGTTTCAGAAGTTACCCTGGTAACCCATTTTCACCGACAGCCACAACCGTTTCGCAGCTGTTTGATGTGGGAGCAAGTGAAGCTTTGTCATTTCGTTGTTACAAGCTATTTACGGTCACACAATGAATGGTAGCAGGTCGATTAAGTAGGATACCAGAACTTCATCACGTTCTCCGGTTGAGTGCATGAAAAGACAGTTCACCAACAATCAGCGCTACAGTAGATTGGAAGGATGACACAAAAATCAGCTTAAACGAATAAGAGACCTCAGTGTGGTGTTGGCGTAGACCTGTAGCAATTCACCCTATTTTTTCATCAGTCGCCCGTTCTTGATTCCGCGAAGCCGTTCGACAGGGTGAAAACAAACACTTCATTGCCTATGTGCACTGTGGAAATAAAAAACGCCCAATTCTTCTCTCGTATCAAGTTGGAGACAACTGCGTTGTTGTCGCTGAACCAGTCCGGACGTTTCTGGCGCTAGATACCTATCGACTAGATGGCTGCTACCCTGATACGTTCCTTGAGGTGCTGACATACAGCGCCCAGGGTGGTGGATATAGCAGTGTCTTTCAGACGAATTTCAAATATACGTTGAAGAGTAGCCGTCATTTTTGAGTCCTGAAATCGTTCAATGTCCGGTTTTTTCCGTTACCCGAGTGATCTACAACAAGCAGACTTGCAAACAAGAATAAATAATTTGGTTCTGACCAGCCTGTGATCTGCGCTACATTCAACACCGTGCATCACCTACGTGGTACATCCATCTCAAACGTCGCGTTGTCGGACAACCACGCAATCAAGCAAATGGCGATGACTGCTTCGTGGGTGGGTCCACGTCGTGATGTCGTTGGAATTGGATGTTTGTGATAGCCAGCTCGTGAGCAGAACACAAGTAAAGCAGACGGCCAACGTGGACTCCGACGATCCCTGGCCAGGCTGTTGAACCGCGTCCAACTCACGTGTTGGTGCCACCCAATTCAAACAGTCGGTCACCAGTGTCAACTGGATTGTATCAGAGAGCTGAACGCACTACTGGTCATTTGTGTCATCAGTGTGATACAAAGTCAGAAATAAGAACACTAAGAACTGAGGCAGATTTACCTCCACGGCGTCGCAGCTACGTGGACATGCTGTGAAGGCTGGTGCCGTGCAGTTCGCTTATCATCAAACAGTTGATGCAGTCAACGACCGTGAAACAGATACCATGCCTCCGGACACTATATGCTGAGCAACCTATTCAGTAGATGTATCCAGCACTCGCTTCCAGAGGCTTGCTCTGGCCTTGTTTCACTCAAGGCAGGGACATCGGCATCGTGACGGCTCAGTTCCACGGCGATCGGTGGGGTGCAAAGTTCCGGCCGTTCGGTGTTACATTGATCCAACAACGTACAAGCATTCCATGTCCCAATGGAAAGCGTCTTGCGTCCGCGGGTGTGTTGCGCATTAGGCGTCGTGTTCCCGAGTTCTGTCTGAGCGATGTCTGCTTTAGGATCCATGTTGGAAGAGTCACTAAGGAGGGGTTTAGCAGTAGCACATCTTCACACATTCACCCTGCTAGAAACAGCAGACCGGGACACCAGGTTTACTCCGCAGGACGACCGAAACAGTACGTCATTTGCTGTAGGTTGTATTACCATCATTAATGTGGACTTGGGATATTAACAGAAAGCTCACATCTAAACAGGAGGAGGATTAAGATTCACAACCAAGGCCACTGGCCAAAAAGCCTGTATTCTGAGGCAACTGATGGATGACAGTGGACTCAAACGGGTGCCATTTTTCCGGAATAAGGGGCCAACCTCACTCAAACTTCCAACTAGAGGACTATGGACAGTGGTTCGTCTAATATTTGTCTAGTGGCTTGCTTTGTATGAGTGATCCTGTCAGTAAGATCACCGTATCGTCTAATTCGGCCAGGTAATTTATCGAGATGTTCGGGAGAACCAAGATGAACGTGGCCGAATGAAAAACACGTGAGTTACAAATCTGCCAGAAGCACACCACAACCCATCATACACAACGCATTAGCATCAGCGATCAGGAGTGGAAGTGCTTTTGTCTAGTTGCTCTCATCTGGACTATCTGACATGGTAGAACCTGGAAGAGCTGAAGTCCTGGTTAACACAGCTCTCGTGGTCAAAACAGCACATAAGCTTGATCATCACGCCAACAAAGCCGGAAAGATCAGCACAATAACAACGCGAAGTCCAACAGGGAGTGACCACATGCGGTCACACACACACAAGCAGACTCAAAAAAGTGAATGAATACGATAAACAGCCGTTTCTTATTGGACCTTCTCGGAATGGCACGGGTAGCGGACCGAGTGTGACTACGTGTATGGCTGAAGAACATGAAAATGCCCAAACATAGAGAAGCAGTCGAAGTCAGCGGGTGTGGATAAATGACCGTGCCGGTGACTGACCGTGTTGGTCGTCCGCTAACACCAAAGTATACGCTGTGACAGCGGGCTTCAGTTCTGGATATCTTAATGTTCTTGCTGACCGGATACGAAAAAATCAGTCAGCACTTAGCCCATACATGTGACTCAGTGAGTCACATGACCGAAACCACCTTGCGCCCTAAAAATAGGAAAATGAAAATGGGATCACACAGAACCGAGCATCTGAAAAAGTGAACTCGGATGGCAAATGCACGAAAACCAAGAATACTCAGTCTCTTGACGTATCATGGGAAAAAGAGGGATAGATGGTGAACGCTGTTAACGAGAAGAAAGCGAAAGTACTCGTACAAACGACGTCCATCGCGTTGCTCACTTGAAAAGCATGATAGAGCTGCACAATCCATGAACTTTCGCCACGGGCCATAATCTCCCTCTCAGCCCAGTAATCTGTGTGTTGAGTGAGCATACGCGACTTTTTTAGCACCTTCATCGCGCAAACACGGCCTGTTGTGACCTCGCGAACTAACTGTACGCGCCCAAAAGCCCCATGACCGAGGGAAGCGATGAGAGAGAAGTCTGAGGGTCGACGACGATGCGATTGGAGACGCGCGGCAACATTTAGAAATCTGCAAAAAGTGACGTAAAAAACGGCTTAGGAAAATCATGTGTACAAACTATTACGTTTCAAACTGTGTTTCATCTTAAGTAGCTTTTGTGTATCTAACTGAGATGGGCGCCACAATATTATACGCGTCTGACAGCTTGTACTCTTGCATTATTTTGGAATTCAGTATAGTAACTAAAAACAAAAACTAACTTAATTCAAGGCGATTACAGGAACGAAGAGTTTTCCGGAGGAAAAGCGTGCACGACATTACGCCCAAAACAAAATATATTGCCCCCCCCCCCCCCNCCCCCCCCCGGATAGATGGACAGCATTTCCAACATAGCTTAAACAGTGTTGCTGAATTGTGAAGTGCTCTCGCCTTCGGACTAACCTTCCAGATGTATTAATCTCTCTTCTTTGTAACCGCGAATTCGACAGAAATGATTTTTAGAATAACAATGGTTTAAAAGCAGTAGATGTGTACCAGATCTACGCAGTTCAAAAGAATACTATCCTACCTGACTTCGCTTCTATCAATCTGCAGTTCGACAGCAGCGGTTGATCAAACAGCTCAAGAGGGGGGATTTTAGAAGCGCCATCATCTTTCACTGATCCTGAAGATTCCGTAGTATGGGGAAAGTTGAAAGGGTTAGAGGGACATACTTAATTCTACGGCCATGGTTACAGTGCAACACCAAGCAAACTCGTCAATTGGCCCCCATAAAAGAAGTTTGTCAAAAACTGCTGCCGAAGGAACTGGTTATCTTGCGAGAAAATTCGACGCAGTCACACTTCGTAGGATGCATCAGACAGTTATCAGACACAAAAATGCTTGCGAGCAAAAATGGTGCTTGGTTTGCGTTACACAAGTCCTGATCCAGTACAGCCTATTTATCACTCTACCATTCGAAAGACGTGTGTGGTCAAAAGACAGGCAACTGTTTTCTGTTTTCAAACAATTAATATTGAAGTACCAGTTACTGTTCATTACATACCTAAACGTCAAACATTTAGCAGGTAGGCTGACTAACATGAGCAAGCATGAAATGCTTGTTAACAATTGGTATTAATTACTGGAAATGACGAGCGATTTCGGTAAAGATAAATTGAACATCACTTACAACCGACCGCAGCCTTCACACTACTCGAAGTTCCAGCTAGCCCCTTTCGAACAAAGTCATTATGCGCAGCCTTAACTTTTGCTCGGCTCGTCAGTAGAGTATACTTATGTCCACCAGACCCCTCTATTAATCATCAATAGACAAAACATCGCCCAACAAGTCTGTGATTTCAACTTGAAGACAAGTAATAATCATGGAGACATCGATTGGGATTACCCGGACACTAACAGCGCCTCCTCTAACGACGACTAGACAATCAGAACAATACTCAGAAGTGAATTTGGCTGAGTGTTCGCACGTGATGGTTCAGTAGGGCCTTAAGTGAGGTCAATGCGCAGCGGTCAGTACGGTCGCCTCATGAAAACGTGGCCAGAATTGACATCTCGACCACGGCAAAAATATGTACTACTGGAAAGTACTAGCAGGAGTGAAACTTGCGTATGGTGCATCATTTCGATAGAGGCCGGCTTAAACATGTATAAGAATGCAAAAGTTGCGATCAGTTATGAATTACGTTCAGACTGAACTCGTAAGGTTTTCCTTTTAATTAGTTCTATACTATCGTGGAGTCAACTTCCAAGACAGCTTTTAAAATGGTATAATTGGAAAAGTGCCCTTTAGTCCAGATGAAAAAGGTAGTTCGTCGAATTGACTAGATTGGAATGCTCGCGAATGATACTGTAGGGAATGACAACGTTAAACTGACTAAACTATACAAACAAATAGACGATAGTCGAATCAGGGTAAGGCGCACACTAGACTGTGACACGGTGCGACGGCTCGTGTATCCAGATCACCTGCTGGGTTAGAGTGGACCGTGCGGTAATCCGGAAGACAGAGTGACTCATATCGACCACATGAGTACATGGAAATCTGATGAACCATAGCCTCCTGGCCCTCCAGCTTTGAAATTCGGAAGGCGTTAGTTTCTTGGAAAGGGATGGCGGCACTACTTCCAGTCGACCATAAACATACAAATATAGCTGCATCTGTCAGATTAATAATTCACGTTCCACATCGTGCCTACGACAGCCGGATAGATATCTAGCAGTACGACATCGATAGTTCTACACATACACATAAACATACAAACCAAGTACCGGTTGTAAAATGAAAGTATTTGCTCATTTTCCTTGGTTTTCGGAGCGACTCGCGAATCGTTCACTGCAGCAATCACCACGTCCAACAGACGCTCGATGTAGCAATCGGACAAGGGATCGGAGAGAAGCTTTTCTAAGGCGACCAACCGCTCCTTTAAATCGTCACAGACAGTGTTGTTCTCGGACATGGCTAACGCTTCCGCTGAAAGAAGAAATATGGGATATTCTACAGAACAAAACAAACCGGGAATATGAAAGGACTGGTCAACGAAATCCCTGTGGTAAGGTTAACAACGATCTGTGAACAAACACAACCGTTATCAGTTTGAGAGCAAAAGGATGAGAAACCATCGCGTCTAAACTCAGGCACATAGTGTTAAACCACAAAATGAACACCAATTTTACGATCAAAACCTTTGCATTCCGATAAGTTTTTCAGCATGTCTACTTCAAGAGCACGCACTGCACTTTACACCTTTTCAAATTTAAGATGTCTCGATATCAGCTGAGGATGTCTAAAAGGGTTCTTTGTGTTTTGACAGCGAACGCGATCGCACGGCCAATATGCGCATGGGTAGGCTGACAGACACAGCGACTGTTTGGCTGTTACGGACTGGGAGGACACAAATCTACCGGGAGTAGACGGTAAACAAGGTTATTGTGTTTGGACCCGGTTAAGGGTTGACGAGATTGCAGGCGGGGCAATGAAAGCCGTAAGGAAGCTGTCTTGCTGATGAC